>SRPT01000140.1:0-49165 GCA_018360205.1 Claviceps digitariae
TTATAAAAAAGTTTAAAATAAAAATAAGAAAAAGAAGGAGAATGAATAATGGAGTATTTAAGAGGCACACATTTCTTTGACTGCCGTCTTCTCTGCCCGGCATCAGACGAGCCCTTCTCGGCCTCCGCTCACCAGATACGGCATAAACTCTCCCACTATGTGTCAAGGGACAAATTCCATCTCCTGTCTTTGGCGAGAACTTGGCGGTTCTGGAACATGGCAGTTCCCGCTTTTTTAAATTTTCTTTTGTGACACAATGTCCTGCCTTGCAAACATGATGCACGTGTTTGCCAAGTTGGCGTCGTATATTTCCGACCTGCCTGGACGAATGTTGTGTGTTTGACTACATGTGATTATAGGGTAACTTTTCTAGCCAACAGTGAGTAGGAGTTGGCAGATACATACCTAGACAGCCATGATTTCACGTAAAAACTAACGCGCAAGGGACTGCCATTCTCAAGGCTTCCACATGCCAGGCGAGTCTTTTGTGTCCAGTACTTGCAGAATCGCGACGGCCGCCATGCGACAGGCCTCCGAGCAGACGCACCCCCCTCCTTTACTTCTTGTACCCCCCTCCCCGGGTGGCCTGACCCCCAACTGCCCGGTGCGCCACTGCGCCGCCACATGGACAGACCAGCAGGGCAGGGCAGGGCAAGCGGCACATGCAGTCACCGCCTCAGCCCTGCCGGACCTCTCGCCGATGGAGTAACATTGGCCAAGATGACGTACATATGTAAATATCAAAAAAAAAAAAAAAAAAAAAAAACACAGCAAAGAGGATGGATATCTCCAGCTCAACAGGGATTCTGCTGTCTTACATATATGTACACCATGTACGTGATGCATCATTCCGTAAATGTCCCGTTCCGAGCACCCCACCAGACCCTGCATCTGCACCAGTCTATGCATTACACTACCCGAGGCGCAGCGCAGTAAGCACGGCTATATCACCATGTCGACATGATGATGCGAATGTGCATGGTTGGGTTTTTGACACAGGCGGGGTGGTGGATTCTACAACGATCTGATGGGCTAGACCAGGAGAGCCAGCGCCTTGTTCTTGCATGTCGAGATGTGTTGTTTTATTTTTATTTTGTTTTGTTTTACTTTTTTTCCGTCTTGGACAGTCTGGGCTGTTTGTTCAACGACGACATGGTGAGGATAAGTACGTACGTATGTGTGTATGTAAATATAATGTATAATCCAAGACACTGCTACGTGCAAGTGGAGACCAGACGAAACTGCGTCTACATACATATGTACATATATACAACGAAGTTTGTGCGTTTCATATTCAATTCATTTATTTTCTTCCATTTCACAAGGTCCCCAATAAAGGCCCATCTTTCCACAATCCTTGTTTTGGCCACATCTTCTCCCACCGTCGATGCCTAAAGTGGCATGACTTTATAAGGTCATAAGTATACCTGCACAGCACAAAAAATGGTACCCAGCGAATTAAACACGGGACGACCCACCCACTCTGGCGCCCCCAGCCCCACCTCCCCATCCTGGACCATCCATGATTCCATCCCCTTTTCCAAATCGAATCAAATCAACAGTCAACACCACAAACCCCATCACCACCCCCGCCCAATCCCCTACTTTCCAACATAAAAAAACAAAACAACAAAAAAAGAAAAATAATAAAAAAACCAATTACAATGCCAGACCCCACCCCCAACCCCCCCCTCGTCAACTACATCCTCAGCTTCCTCCTCGTCGGCCTAGCCTGGGGCCTCACCACGCCCTTCATCCGCCGCGCCGCCCAGCACCACCACCCGCCGCCGCATCCCCTCCTCGACACCGACCCCATCAAGCATCACTGGCTGCGGAGCCGGCTGTACGGGGCCTTCTTCGCCGTGCTGGACCTGCTGCGCAATCCGCGCTACTTGGTGCCGCTGCTGTTGAACTTGACGGGGAGTGTGTGGTTTTTTCTGCTGATTGGTCAGGCTGGTATGTCTTTTTCCTTCCTTCTTTCTTCTTTGTTTGTCGTGCGTTTCCTTTCTGGTTGCTTTTTTTCTTGTTTGGGGGTCTACTGACGCGGCCAACATGCTGCTTCAGAGTTGAGTTTGACGGTCCCTATTGTCAATACAACGGCCTTTTTGTTCACCGTCCTGGGGGAATGGTATGTTGAAGGCAAAGTTATTAGCAGAGGTAAGAAGAGACCCTTCAGTTGGCACGGCAAGCAAATCATTCCTCTTTTTCACGCATGGGCTAAGGTGCAGCCAGATACTGCTGTTGGAATGGTTTTATCACTCGTGGGCATCGCATTATGTGTTCAGAGTAAGACTTGACCACCAGCTCAACTGGTCGCCAGATAGTAAAATATGCAAATAAGCAAGAAACAATCTGTCCATGCACTAAACACTCCATCAACATTTTTTGTTATACCCTGCTTGACAAAAACACAACAAAATAAGAGAAAAAAAAAACATCGCCCGACCTGCTCGCGCCTGGCAATGCAAGGTGTCAGGAAAAGCTGCACTTTTGTTTACCCATGATACTTTGTCTATATCCGACACTCGTGTGCCAATTCCACTGAGCATATGCAAACGTGAATTCCAAAACCTTATCGCACAAGATGACCTGCATCTTTCTCCATGCGGTAGAGGTCTTCCACCATAAAGCCATAACTCCGTGTGTGTTGACGGGATGAGGGATAATAGAAACAATAAAAAACCCCACCCTAGTCGCTTTATGGTTGTCGGGCTCGCAGCCATCTCAGGACACTTCTCAGACTTGGGTCCTCAACCGTCCATCGGCCGGAACTATTATCGGACGCCGCTAGCCCATGGTATACAGCCTCATCTGTGATTGAAGATAGCTCCTGTTTCGCTTTCCTGTTAGACAAGACATGCATGCTTCATCGCCAAAGTGCACTACGAGGCAGAAAAAGTTTCGACAAAGGATACGTACTGCTCTCAATTGCCGATCACAAGCCTGCAATTGCGCCTGAGCAGCGGGGTGAGGCCGCTGTCCTTGCAGAATCATCTCTCGGAATTCCACCCAACGTTTCGCTGCTCCTTGCCTCAAGTATATCTTTTGTCCTTCGTGACGCCTGGAGAATGCGTCTAAATGAACCCTTGTTTTTGTGGACACTGTGTCAATATATCTTTTGCATCTAGAATAAATCATGCAGATGACTGCACAATGACGAATGGTATCAAGTCGATCAAGGCTCCATTTTAGAATGAGAAACGTACTGCTTTAGCTCCGCTTTCATTTGCTCCATCTCACCCCCTTCTGCGACAGGCACTCGTGTATCCGAGGCACATTCCAAGATGTGATGACCATCCAATACACACTGTCGCAGAGTTGTCCAGCCCTCTGCGTAATAGTCGTCCGCATTCTCGGGTTCTGTGGGTGCAGATGTGATGTAGTACTGCAACGTGCGAAAGTCGGAAAGTATCTCTGCCACTCGTGCAGTTCGGCATTCATTGACTAGATTTTGAGCGAGTGATCCATTAGAGACATGACGGAATGAAGAGAAAAGGAGCCGATAAAAAAGAAGGTACTGATGCGCGCATGTCTCTTGTTACAAAGGCTGAACTTACGTCCATCCATTATATCGTAATCAGTCGTAGGAATATAGGTAGATGAGGTGTTTTGATACATGAAATAGTGATCGTAAGTGGAAAGAAGGGCTTCCAAAGTTGGAGTAGGTGCAGACATGATGGCATTAAGAATTAAAAAGGAAAAAAAAAAGGAATTGGGGTCCTGTGAAATTGAAGGAGGCGACGTTGCATGCAGCTTATACGAGGGACGATGAAGAAAGACAACAGAACAACTACTCATGAACAGTCCCCCATGGCGCCGAACCTACAGTCCTTTATATGGACGTCCAGAAGAACTCAAGGGTGTTGGAGACAAAGAGGCAAATAGACGTAAAAACATGAAGGAAAAGAATATTAAAGCAGATTAAGGCGATGGGAAGAACATGCTCAGCGGCAGCATACGCAGTTGACGTAGCCGGCCGGTATAGATTGGTGGCCGACCCAAGACGTTGTGTCAAGCCAGGTCCCGGCCGGCCAGGGTCATGCAGTCCAGGAACCATGCTGCTTTGTGTATCGCGATCGTTCAGCGGCGCCGTCCAACGCAGTTTCCTTTCTGGGTGGCTATCCAACGGGAAGCCTCAAATCGATTCCAAAGAATCGGTGCGTGGCAATCATCCCCGGCTAGTGACCGGAGACCCTGTCAAATGATGCATCTTTTGGTGGGCGAGTCCTCAGTGGACCCAAACCATCTGGGCGGCTCCGAGTTTCCGACCATCCACGGACCACGATTCAGACTGGGCCAAGGCTGCTCAGCTCGTACAGAGGCTTGCTTGGAACCAATAGCTTCGCGGACCGCCAGAGAAAGAATGCATGCCGTCATGAACTCATCGGATCAAGTGGTAATATGCAGGCAGTTGCAAGCTCAAAGCTGGGATGGACATCCCAGTTGATTCCCAGTCCGGCTCACGTCCGGGCCGGCAGCCTTGCCGTCCAACGAGAAAGCCTTATCGTGGTCCTGCCAGCTTGACTTTGCTCCCACCTTTTCGAGTCTCGTGAATCGCGGAGAGCCCCTATCCTAGTTCATACGTTGGGTTCTTGGGGTCATCATAGAGGTTGCGCGACCGATACGCACGTATTGAGAATGCGCATCGAAGAGTGACCATCTTGCCCCGGTTCATCGACAGCAAATCGCCTGCAGATAATGAAAGTAAGACACTGACGCCCCCGGAGATAAAAAAAGAGAAATTAATTAAATAAATAAAAAAAGGAATCAATGCCCGGTATATCGCGGCCACACCGGGGCACGAACCCCTGGCGATGGAAGTTCGGAGACCGGGCTTGCATATTTGGTATTTCTTCTATTAGCCAATGTTGCTATGTCTTGCCCAATACGACTCCCCAAGCTTCGGAAAATTGCATATACTCCCCGTATCGCGTCTGCACAGCCATGCCCCCCTGCCGTCGTGCTGATCATGGCTTGGCAATTCCAAACGCAGCGACCATGGCAGGCCATGAATAATCAGCCAGGCTGGAAGATGACGGTGCAGAGTGCAGCCCTATAGGAGAGACCGAGAAGACGGACAAGCCACAACGGGCTCGTGGTATCGGCAACATCTCGTCATGTCGTTCGTTTATAGACGCGACCTGACTTGTCCGGGAGACTGACCTGTCACTAACCCGCAGGGAACAAGGAACGGCGGCACAGCACTGAGCACACAGGCCAACATTTTGGTGGACGATTGCTCCCGGCTGAAGGGCAGGATACGATGAAATAAGGCCGAGGTGATGCAGTCGATGTATGTGATGGAGAGGAAATAAGCAGTTGTGACGTTCATGATTTTTGAGACAAGGACGTGGTCAAACAAGCGTCCCGTGTGAACTATGACTTGGTCTGTGGACTGAGTCTGGGTAGGGTAGTGAGACTGGTCACTGGGCGGTGGGGACTCCTGAGGGCAGCCACACCACAGTGACCAGTGTCCACATCCCCCCGGCCTCAGCTGGGGCTCTGATTGGGCTAGGCTTCGCTTCGCGAATGGGGCCGATCTGGTGGGCCTAAAGACGGCAAGACGGGCGCTGTGGCTCCTTCCTTCTCCGTGACCCGTGAGTCGTCCAGGGGCCAAGGGGCAGGTGCGCCCTGGTGATTGCGGATGCCGGCCTCAACTGGCAATTCTGGCATCCGAGTTCCTGCATTTCTCCCAATTCTCCAATCTTGATGGTTGACTTCCTACTCTTCTCTGCTATTTTTCTTTGTTCCGTCGCATTTGGACGTCAGTCAGTAAGCTCTTGTTCTGACTTTCTTGCACTGGTCCGCGGGATGTCTTATACACAAGCCAAGGCCGTCAGACCACTCTCTTTCCTCGACAGCGAACGTCATAATTCTGCCACGACTTTTCTTTGACTCACAATGGAAAGAAGGACACATGATCAAGCAAACGAGACACGCTGACCCTAGGGTTTGTCTACGCTTCTACGTTTGGCTCCAACATGCTCCGCTCCCGCCCTCCGCGGCCCGAACCAGTGCCAGGACAACTCGAGTTTAGCATCGTGACCTAGTTGACTTCTCACTTCCAAGCTCCGTGCCATTTCTAACCTGATTGGCTATTTGCGAGTCTCGACCAAAGCCGCTTACATGACAAAGGGCAGCAATTGGCTGTGGGGTGTTATCTCTGGCTTGCGCCGCGTAGGCCGATACCCGCACCATTGTAGAACCACGTGTGATTTTTTTAAAATGCGAGATCCAGCACCTTTGTGGACCCGGGGTTACCTTCGAGATGCAAGCCGTTATTGTGTCAGGCAAGAAATTTTGCATAAATGCGCCACCGTCGAGGCGAGCCCCGCCACTTTTTCGGGCCTCGATGCTGATAGAACAACTCCGCGTCCTTTTCCGATCGAGAGTCTCTGTTGGATGGCTGACCTCGGAGTTAAATTAATCTATCAATCAACGGCCTCTTATCATACCACGCTGCCCTGTTCTTTATCCCCGGCTATGAACATAGCCAGCAACAACAGCATTGGCGGAGCAGACTGCGGAAGCCTTCAGTTAGGGGCCACGAAGTACCTCCCAATTTGAGTCTCCGTCACTCTTTTCTCTATCAAAATACCGATCCGACAAGTTCATGCAGCTATCACAAGAAAAGTCTATACAAATTCCTAGAGGCAGCCTTGTGAGAACAAAATGACATGATACTCTCTGACGAGCCTGAATACGTACCAATGGAGGTTCCTGACAAAACTAAGCCTGTCACAGTAGGTTGAAATTCACTGATAAAGTTGCAAATCTGAACAAACTTTTTTGTTTCGCTGGGCCTCAAGGCACGCACACACACGAGATGGCGATTCGGAAACATTTGCTCTCAGAACACTACCCCTTGACTTGAAAATAAAGCAAGACATGCATGGATGTACAGCTTCTCTCATAAAACATTGACCGACGTAAACACGAGCACGACATGAATAAATTGAACAGGGAAGCAACCAGAGGCACCCAGCTTCAATGAGCATTTCACTTCAGCTCTCCCGCGATCAACCGCGATACCAATGAATATCAGAATAAAAGAAAAAGGAGAGCGTCGACGAGTTTCACGCTATATCAGGCGACTATTTCTTAGGAGACGAAAAAAAGGTCAGAAATGACAGAAGCTGGTGAGTGGACTTGCTCCGTGTTATTCTTTGCCTTGGCCTTTTTCTTCCTCTGTTTTCTAAGAGCGACCTATCGAGTCGTGACGTTGGTCGTCTGCATGGTCTGCGGGGACGTTAACTCGATGTTCTTGCGGGATCATAGCGAGAGCATTCATCTTGAATTTTTTTATAGAAAAAAAAAGAAGAAAAGAGCCGGAGAATATGTGCTGCTTTGCCCAACTGTCCCTCTATATTGTACACGTGTCAAGCAACAGGCCCCAGTAGTACCTTGGTGACAAGTCATATTGTTTTCCGAGACAATCACCCCCAGTCATGAAGCCAACTTGATTGGCTTCCACCCGAAAAAGAATGCCATCAAAAGATGATTTTTTCCCACAACATATTAGAAAGAAGAAAGACAGAAATAGAATATTAAATCAACGGCTAGAACAATCGAGGAGGTCATAAAGCCGATCCGCGAGTCATGACTGGGTGCCGAGTCATGTAAAAGCCGAATCTGGGGAAGGAGCGCCGCCACTTTTCCGCGCTAAGATGTCAAGGCATGTCAGACACGTGGGCTGGACGTCTTGTCGGCAGCGTGGCCGCCTTTATGCGTCGATTCTTCATTTCCGTCTCAAACCCTAAGTAAGGCACAAGACTATCGCCATCTGCCAATCTTCCCGGATATTCTCACCAGTAAGCGAGGAATCTACACGAGGCAATCTCAGCAAACTTTGAAACTTGCTAATACGGACCACACTCGACCATGGACACGCATGATCACCGCCGTGCTAATTTCCAAATCAGGAAATCGGCAGAGTATCATTGCAATCGCCCCAAGGAGCATGCTGCCCTTGTCTGTAGGAGGAATACACTACATCGTCACGTACTTGCCGACGAGCAAGCTTGATATAAAGCACCGTCGATATCCAGTGCCGAGAATATTCACATGTACCGAGCCCGCCGTGGGAAATCTCACGTGCAGTCACGCTCGTCGTCGTTCCCCAATGGTCGCATCAAATGGCACGCCACACGCGGCAACAACAAGGGTGATGGATTCCAGTACATTGTTGGCTTCAGATTATGAGGAGGAAAATCACACATCTTGTCTGGTGTTGTTATCCGAAATGGCATATAAGAGATGTGTGCCCTCCTGCAACGACAGTCTATCCTCCCACATCACAAATATTCTTACAAGTCCTGCAATTCATTTGTTGAATATCTTCTCTCCTCTCTGAGCACTCGCAGCCCGAACATCTAGCATGAAATTCACGTCCGTCTCAGCCGTGCTCTGCGCCATCTCCGGCGCCTGTGCCCATCCCCAAGACCCATCCAACACCTCCCCCGTCCATTCTATCACAGCTCGCAACGCACAGCCCATCCTCGATGTCCTCAGCAAAGCCTCCACCTGTATCGGCAGCCTCAGCTCCGCCGTAAAGAACTGGGAATGCAGCCCCGGTCCCGTCCTGAAGGCATCGTACTCGCTGATCGACACCCTCAAGTCGGGCGCCACGTCCGTGTCCGGCACCGCGACCTTGACCCTCCCCGAGTCGCTGTTGCTGCTGAAGCCAGTCCAGGATATTAAGACACACGCCCAGGATCTGGTAGACAGCCTCAAGGCCAGGAAATATAAGATCCAGGCGGACTATGAGTGCGTCATTGTTCGGCAAATCGCCGAGAGCATGGGCACGTGCGGCCGAGCCATGGTGGAGGCTACTGTCTCCAAGGTCCCGACGAGTGTGCAGATGATTGCAAAGGTCCAGGCGGATATGATACTGAAAGTGCTGAAGGATGCAAAGGCTTCATTCAGCGAGACAAACTGTGTGAATGGGTAGGACGGTATGGAAAAGGGGGGTTGGTTAGGTAGACTGGGGTTTTAGGCATGGAGGAAGCCCGGAAGATGGGTTATACTTTGATTAAGGACATGGGACTTCTGCGTATGATTTTACGTCACCGCCGATCCAAGAAGCTATGTCCAAGCAAGTAACGAAGAGGGAGATGGTTGTTGTTTTGTACTTCCTCTTCTTCTATTTCCACTTCCTCTTCGTTCTTTGTTTTGAGAAAAGGAGGACCTATCGTAAGATTTATTGTACAAGTTTCAATCTTATATATATTTATTTCCTTATTTTTCTCTTCTTCATTTCTTCTCCTTTTTTCCCCCATCAACCGTTCACTAACCTTAATCTGCACCTCCCCTAAAACCCACGTCCCTTCCACGCACCCCCAAACCACAGCCGCAACTTAAAGCAGCACCACATCGCCAGCCCACCAAGGTTCCATTGACGCGACAGAAAATGCAGACGTAACCGCCCGAGGTAGGTGTCCTGTCCAGGGTGAATGGCGCGAGGGCGGAGCAAGTAAAGTGTAAAAAGGCACGGCATCGTCAACCCTTGATATTTTATACCCTTTTTTTCTGTGTTCTTGGCTATACAGAGTATGATGCATTGCACATGCATAGATATAAACACCCAGATCAAATACCCACACACATGATCCATAATCCGCTCTTCCCTGATAACATACTCCAACACCTGACTACAACAGAATAACCTGATCCATTCTAGTACATGTGCACTTCATATCCGACCGTAAGAAATGATCCGATCGAGTCTAGTTCATGTGCACTCCAGCATCTCCGACTCCAACAAATAATCCGACCCAGTAGACACATATACATATAACCACACATCAATCTTGAAGTAACCTAGTATACTACGCATCTACCAGCCCCTTCCAACATCTCCTTGAACAGACGACGCGACGAGATAGTCCGGCGAAACGTGCAGACATGGCATGATGGTATTTGCGACTAGGGTGCGTTAATTCATTATACACTATGGAAAGGAGAGGGTGAGACTCGAGTATTTCATGTGTACGATGGGCCGAAATAAAGAAGGAATTAGAAAGGGAAAAGAAAAGTTAAAAGTAAAAGTTAAAGATAGATAATAAAAAAAAAAAAACAGAATAAGGGGGAGGATAATAGGGAAAAAAAAAGAAAAAAAAAGGGTCTAACTAAAACCCGCCTGTGTCCGTGCCTGGCCTCCCCGAAAAAAATAAAGGCAGCAGTAAGTAATTGCAAAAGAGTAACAAGACAGCCAAAAAAAAAAAAAAAACGACGAGGGATAGGAGGGGGCAAAGATGGAAACGAAGAGCGCCAAGGAGACGAGAAGGAAAGGCCAAGAAAGGATAAATATAAAAGTAAAGACTCCGTTCGCCTTCGTCGTGTCCAACAGAACGCCCTGCCCAGCCCGGTGGAAACCTCTTTGCGACCCTGACACGGATTTACTCCTTGGTCCCTTTCAAGAAACACTGAAACGAAATCGCATTATGGCTTGATTCGCATTGAACTCGGGTCGGATATCCGATGCTGCTGGGAAACCCAACCATGAGCACCCCCGCTGCCATATACTTGCTAAGATGGCAGAACAATGAAACAGAATTTCATCGGGCACGGCAAACAAAAAATATAGTGAAGAAAAAACCTCTCAACGCGTCTCCGAGTAATCGTTCAGCGCAACGCATACAGCTCCGCGGTGGTGTCCGTTGTACTGTCGAATGATTTGCTGGCTGTGCACCTCCCATAGCCGCGCATAATGATCAGAGCAGGCCGTTACCAGATAAGCTGAATCAGCACTGAATGCGCAGTCCCACACCCAGCGCTGGTGGCCTGTGAGAGTCGCCTCGAGGGGAAATGGTTTTGGCTCCTTCTCGCTCCCGTCTTGAGGTTTCGTGTTGTTGACTTCCCAGATCTTGGCGCTATGGTCCGCGCTGCACGTTGCGAGCTTCTTCACATCCGGCGATAAAAGAACGCGTGTTATGTACTCCTTGTGCGCGCTGAAATGTGTTACTGGCATAATGTGGGTTTGGTCGTATGTTTGATGTAGTTTCCACACAAAGACGTTGCCCTGTTCGAAACTTGATTAGCTTTCCATCATGTAGATGCATGTTATCAAGACATTACGGCCTCCAACAAGGCGCGATAAGTGCGGGTTGACGGATTGTTGCGACGGCAGAAACAGAGCTTGAATTAGAAATCAACAGGTCATACGCACCGATGTGTTGGCCGCACAAAGCAGCGTCCCGTCACTGGCGATGGTGACGCTCGAGACCGGGATATCATCTTCGGGACGAAGCTCATGCGCGCACGTATTTTCCGCAAGGTCCCATATCTTCACGCTGCCCGAACGATCGCAGCTGATAATCTCGCCTTGATTAGGGTGAATGACCACATCGTTCGCCGGAGATGAGTGACTGTAGCTGCGCTGAATGGTGCCGGTTCTTGTCTCCCAGATTTTGACCGTGCCATCCTCGGAACTCGTCACCATCCATTTGCCCTCGCAGTGAAAGGCCACGCCTGTAATATTGCCGGTGTGGCCCTCGAACGTCAACAAAGGATTGGGATTCGTAGACTTGATATCGTAGAGCTTGACGGTGTGGTGGCCCGCTGCGGCCAGAAATCGCTTGTCGGGGGAAATGCACAGCCGATTTACCTGGGAATCGGGGTGTTGGATAGTGCGCGAGCAAATGCCCGAGAGCGCTTCCCAGAATCGGATTGTGTGATCATATCCCGCTACCGGTGGTTAGAGTTAGTAGGCGAAGGGAAACATGGAGGGACGCGCGCTGCTAGAGGATGGAGAGAGCGAGGCAAAATAAAGAAAGTCCAAGGCGCGGTGCGTACCAGTGCACAGAATGACAGACATGGCGGCAACTTGCGGAGCGAACTGCAGAATGTGTACAGTCCACCTGCGCCTATGTTGTGGTACGGTGCAGAATGCAAGGCCTGCAGCAGCAAAGAACAAAGGCAAAGTGAAGCGGAATTGAGTTTGATCGTCGGGCTTGTCGGTCGAGATGCAAATGGGAGTCGCAAATTATAAGTTAGCGCTGGAAGAGGAGCTGGCAAGAAGCTGGGAGCTCCACTACCCCATGAAGCGGGTCCTCGCGATTTCCTAATGGGTAGAATATCCCCACCTTTCCGTCACAGTGTAAACAGTTTCGGAATTGCCCATAACACACTGTACAAGGACAACAGATGCATGGACGTAGAGGCTGTACATGTTGTTAAGATATTGCTCAGAGTACAGCAAGATTGTACGGCGACAGCTTCGGAATTGTCTGTACCTACTATCTGTAGGTATTAGCAATCACCATCCAGTATCAAAAGCACGGGAAAGATGCATGGCCAAAAACACCGCTGCTATTTGTCTCTCTCCAATTTCAGGAGTCGGACACACACTGAAGCTTCCGTTCTGAATCCGCCGCAAATGAGGGCGCACACCATGTAAACATCAAGTGCAATCACTGACCGCATATGTCGAGAGTCGATTACAAACCCGCATCGGTGGCATCACATTCCACGTACGCAGATACCTACTGATCAGTCACTTTCCCATGGTGCTGCTGGACCGGCAATGAAAGAGCTTGTCACATTCATCCTATTGTCACGACGAAACTATCAACTAGTGCGCCTTCATTCTTGTGTCCTGTGAATCCATCCTATCCCGAGAAAAGAAACCGAAAAAAACAAAGGTAGCATTTATCCTAACCATCCCATGATCCTAATAGCGCGGTTCAGTGTACCATCTTTCGGCAACTCCTAGGCCAGCTGCTAGTTCATCCATGACGTTTGTTTTGTCAGAGGCAGTTACTGCTAGCGAGGCTCATGAAAAGCAAATAATGAAAGAGCAAAATAACATAATCCAACAAAAGGTGAATCAACCAAGGAGCTGAAACTATGCAACGATAGTGAGGCCCTTTGGACTATCACACCAAAAGCCAATTCGTGGTGAGGATGCCTCAAGAATTTACAAGGCTGGGGCTGTGGCAATCAAGGCAGACATGACAGCAACACCACCAAGAGTCGCATACCCAAGAATCTCAGCCGCTTGTCGCAGCCGCTTCAACGGCCTCCTTGGGCAATCCGCCAGATCAGTACAGTGAATCGGAGCACTGTCTGAATTCATGGCAGGAGGAACTACCGCATTCACAATCGGTTGAGATGATTCAATATGTGTCGGACAAGACCCAGCCTCGACTTCTGTCGGGAGTATAATCGAGATTTCGTCCGATTTTCTCTTCCTAGAATGACACATAACATCGAGTGGGAGCGCCCGAGGTGGCTCGATTCCATCGTCATGGGTCAATTTGGTCTCTTCGACTTCCGAAACGGTCGTGTTGTACGCCGATCGACCTACCGACTTTTTGCCCATCTCGTGAGCAAAAGCTGAACCGTGTTGATATGGGTCATCCCAACACATGGAGTTCGCAGGAGCTACGTCGGCAATCGGAGGAGCCTGCAAGAGCTTTTCACCAGATGCAAGCAAAGCCGCGGTTGTTGTGCAAGTTGAAGACTTAATGGAGCGCAAACTGTTTGAGGTTGAACCGTAAACTGAACCGGGAGTGGAAAAAGACACTGAAGACTCGTCATCTTCCGCAATGCCCCTCGGGCTGTCTTGAATCGTTCCCTCTGATAATTTGTTTTGGCTGGCCTGGACTCGGCGATTATGCTCCCAAGCGGCGAAGAATTCAGCCTTTGCGCTGCGAGCCGTTGCAGAGGCCCCATGACGGCTGTATTTGGGCCGAAAAATGGTAGGCATCGATACCCCATCCAAGTCGGCGCCTCCTGGCCGCGGAGTTCTTTCCTCAAATTCAGCCTTTTGTGTCTGTGAACTCAATGCGGGGTCTGTGTAGGCTCGCAAAGATTCGACATCATCGGATTCAGCATTTCCTTCCTGATATGAATCATTCGCTTCCGACGGATCGTACTCCGGCGGGTCATACGGAGAAGCATCACGTCTCTCCAATCCATCCGAGTCATCTGATTCATCACAAACAAACAAACCATAATCTCTCTCCCCACCATCGTTAGACAATTTTGCTTCATCTGTGTCAATCACAAGTGAAGAGCTGCCGTCACGCGGGTCGGACTGTGCCTTGCTCGCAGTACTAAGGCTGCCCACTGATTCGGGTGCCCAGTCAGGGAAATGGTTTACAGAATCAGACTTGACATCCGAGGGAATCTCAGTAGAAGCGAGGCTATTGGCAGAGGCATCTATAGCCTTGGTAGCTGAAGCTTCATCTCTGGTCAAATCGATTGCAGTTTGGTCCGAAGGCGGGGAAACCATGCCAGCCCCCAGCATAATTGCCACACTTGAGTCAACGACTTCATCATTGTCACTGACGTGGTCCTCCTCATCTGATGAATCGGGAACTCTAAAGACCACCGGTCGTTGGTGGGGGCTGAGGAGCTGTCAGATACTTGTGTGCAATACCATCGGGGATTATATATGCACGTACTTTGAAGAACCAAATTTGAGCACAATCCTCATTTCACATGCTGGAAATATGTCAAGTCCCTTTTCAACCACAGTGCCGAATCTCAGGATATCGCCTGAATTTAAGTGCCGTTTGTAAAACTGGGCGATGCGTCTGTTGTTGACGTAAGTTCCATGCAGTGAATCAACGTCCGTTATGGAAATGCTCTGCCACCAAGTCAGCTATGCCTCTAATTCAGAGACCTCTTTGTTTTGCACAAACTCACGC
Organism: Claviceps digitariae; assembly: GCA_018360205.1. Classification (NCBI taxonomy): domain Eukaryota; kingdom Fungi; phylum Ascomycota; class Sordariomycetes; order Hypocreales; family Clavicipitaceae; genus Claviceps; species Claviceps digitariae. The sequence continues at coordinate 14,655 of SRPT01000140.1, forward strand.
CATTCTTTGGCGAGAAACTCAACCTGGCATGGTTTCGCGACATAACAGGAGAGTCAAACCAGGCATTGTTAGGTTTCGCGACCAGTCTTGCATCTCTTTTGCTGCTGCGTCCAATATAGATTTCGGTATTGTTCTTTGTAAGAAGAATACGACGATCGAGAAAATCGTCGTTCGAATCCTTTTTGACTGATGTCAAGATGACTTGCACTAACAGAAGCTCGGGATCAGTAGTGGAATCATTTGAAGGAGTGACCTTGAGCGTGAACGAACCCTCATCAGAATACTTTGGCGCTGCTGCCATTTTGGTAGGCGGTTGCCGTTCTGCGTTTTTCAAGCAAGAAAACATAAGCAAAGAATTTGGAATGATGGATAAGCGGGAAGAGGGTTGCAAGTAGTCGAATCTGCGACGCGAGGCGAACTTTGCTTGTTTCACAGCAAAGCAGCCCGAGCATTACAAGTCGGGGTGATACGGATGACAAGTCGATGTGGGCGAGCCACGCGGCGTAATAAAAAATGTTGTCGGATGCCGGACAATCCCGAGTTTTGGTAAGAACAGATGGAAGAAAGAACAGTCGAGTCAGTTCCAAATCTTGGACCGTTCCCAAGAAACAAAGACAAAGAGAGCAAGGTGATGAAAGAGGGGCAACGTAGGAAGAAGGTCAGAAGTGCCTTACGACCTACGACTACCTAGGCAGATAGCAGTAGTTGGGATATCAAGGTTTGACCAGGCAGGCGGGGCAGTAATTGCTGGCGTAGGCTGGCGTAGGCTGGCGTTGATTGGCTTGTAAAGTGCATGCACGAGGATGAGGATGAAGACTGAAAAGTACTTTCGTGTTGGGGCAGTGCGGGCTCACTTTCAAGTCACCCTGGAAGTAGTTCGGCATCATGCTGAGCCCAAGGGCGGCATGTGCTGATAAGGCCAACTGGGGGCAGCTGCGAGCAGTGACATGCATGCACAATGCACAATGCACGCTGCCCACTTCCCCGTCCCACTTCTCACTTCCCACACTGCCTCCTTACCTTACTGCCCGTGCGAACAAGTGCGAACATTGAACTGCATTCTGCGTACCACAACGCAGGGCTGCGACTGTCCAGATTCCTCACATGCAATTCCTCACATGCAGGCGCTGGGTGCGTAGAGAGGGATTTTGGGAAAGTGGGCACGGGGTCAGTCGAGGGCACTACCATTATATCGAGGCTGCGACAAGCCTGTTCCGCGAGCAACGTCGAATTTCCTGGCCGCTGGCTCCTCACGGGTTCGCGAGTTGATGCACAAGCAACCCTTGACTGATACTTGAATTACCCCGCCATGAGTGACAGTCCATGACTCCATGACGTGGGGGTGTCTACTGTGACTCCCACTGTGACTCCCACTGTGACTGCGCAGTGGGGCGATGGCTTCTCCACTGTATGTCGGCTAGATCACTACTTGTAGACTCCCCGGAAGGGTTTCTCCAGAAAAGAACACGGCAAGGATCTGTGATTCATCCCTTTAGAACTTGCCGCCTGATACAGTCATCATCATCTTTGCCTAATCCCGGGAAGAATCGACTCGACTCGAGCCGCTCTAGCCAGTCCTGCCCTCCAGCTGACCACGCCAACAATGCCGACCAGTGACTCTTCATGTTGCACGTGGCCACGAGACGCAACGGCGCACACCGCGCACACCGCGCACAACGCCACCCGTATTTGCTTGCGGCTTATTATCTTGGACCTCGCACGTTTACCGCCTCGCCGCTCCTCTTTCCATTTCTCCCCCCAACGCCCACCTCGACCTCGCATTGCATTTGCTCCTTCTCACAGCCAGTCATAAGCCCCGCACAGCCTTGTTGTTTGTTGGCCACGTCGATATTGCACTGCACCAGCCTGCACTGTATTTTTTCAACTTGCATTATCCTACTTTACCTTCCCTACGTTCCCTATGGACCTTGTGCTTCCAATACTGCTTGCAAATACACCAAAACTCGGCCTCCATCATTACTCTCCGAGTACGCCAAAACCACCCACTTGACAAAGTCGTTGGCACATACCGATCTGTTTTACACACAAGCTCTACGAAACCATCGCTTTTGATTTTGGCTTTGGTCCAACAGTTGCTACCCTTCCATCGTTCATTGTTCAACACCAAAAGTTGACAGTTCCCTAGTCGCCGGATCTCGAAGTGTCGGTGTCCTCTGAGAAGGACAATCGACATCATGATGAATCACGCCCGAGTCAAGGCTCTCAAGGGAAATGGCAAAACCACCTCGAAAAAGGCAATCAAATCTGGACGCGCTTCAGGCGCTGCTACACCCGGAAGCTCTCCGTTGCCTTCACTTCTGGCGTCACCGACACATTCTGCAGTACACAGCCGAGGGAATTCTGATGTGAGCGGCGAAAGCGACGATGATAACGAGTTCGAGTTTGACGACATGATGTCAAGTGTGCACTCAGAAGCATCCGGAGCAGCAACGCCGGATGAAGGAGCAAAGGAATTCAACACCCAGGCTCTGATCGACAACTTGCAGGATAAGAAGCATAACAATAGTGATGTGCGCGAACAATATCTGGCATTATACATCAGAGTTCTGCGCACCAAGTACAACGCAGAGACGCACTACTGGTTGGACCCCGCCGCGGCGGCACTGGCCGAGATGTTTCTCAGGGAGGCGGACCGCGGAGCGACAGCTCGCGAGAGGCTGCTCAGTCTGCAGGCGTACTGCTTGACCATAGGCACAACCGAGGAGCTGGAAACGTTTGAAAGCAGTGAAAAGGCCTTGAAACAGATCCTTGTGGATGATGACGATGACGAGTGCAAGGTATACGCCATCTATGCGCTTTGCATGACGGTCCTCTACGCGGGCGGCTTGGAAGAAGCCGCGCTCGAGGTAATGCAGTACCTCGTGGACATTGTGCAAAGTGATGGAGAGAGCGTCGATTCCCACGACAATGCACCGGTCGTGTCTGCAGCCATTGTCGGCTGGTCATTTATCGCAAGCCACGTGGATGACTTTTCCGATTTTGCAGATACCGCCATGGACGCGTTTGTCGACCAACTCGACAGTTCCGACTCTGAAATCCAATGCAACGCCGGACAAGCCATAGCCCTCATTTTTGAGTCATCGCGGAACCACGAACAAGAGACTGGCGAACCCTTCCAGCTGCCCTACGACCCACAGCGACTCATTGGCCGCATCAATGAACTAGCCAAGCTCAGCAGCAAATCAGTGGCCAGAAAGCAGCGCCGCGACGTGCGCGAAAGCCTGATTAGCGTCGTGACGTCTCTGGAACGAGGCGTTGGACCCTACTATTCCACTGCGCGCTATCTCCCAGAGAAGGACTCATACGTACCGCCTTCTCAACGGACCGAGGACGGACAAGCGGAATACGGCTACCGATGCCGTCTTCGTCTCGGCAATCACAGCAGCAGAATCGACACGTGGTCGCTCTTTTCGCGTGTCAACATGATGAAGATGATTTTCCGTGGCGGACTACAGCACCACATCTTTGTCAATCCTGTGGTGACGGAGTGTCTGGAAGATGCACATTGGGACGACGATCAGCACGCCGGAAGGAAGCGCTAGCAGATGGGACTGGCTTCCCTTTTTGTCCATGTTTTTCCACATGATGTTGTGTGTATGTGCGTGTTTTTTGTTTTGCAGGTCAATCTGCGGAAGTCGTCGGATTTTTTTTTTCTCTCTTTCTTTTCTGCTCACTCCTTGTGGCTCTGCTTTGCGAAGCTGGGAGTGGGTGGTATACGAGCATATGTGGTGTGTTTGGCTACACAGTACACGATAGAGTAGATAAAACAGATATTATGATATTTCTTCATCCATCGGTTTTTTTTTTTCCCTCTTTTTTCTTTTTCTTTTGTGTTTTGCACAACTCTGTGCTTTTCTTTCCGCCAAAACCAGTAAAAAGATCCCTCGCCTTCATACCTCAATCGTCACTCGTCCAATTCCACGACTCACGCACGCCAACATGGCCTCGTTCTTCTCCTCGGGCAAAAGCGCCGTGCCCCTATGGTCAACTCGCCCGCTCTTGACGACCACTTTGCAGGTGCCGCAGTTGCCGACCTCGCAACTGGATGGCATGTCCGGGTACTCCCGCCGCAGGACCTCGAGAAGGCTCTCATCCGGGCCTACTTTGAGAAGCTGCCGCGGGGGTTGTCGGGCCGGGGGGCTGTCGTGCTGCTGCGGATGCAGGACCTGGACCTGGACCTGGACCTCGAATGGATCGCCTGAGATGTCTGCTGTGAAGGCCTCGTAGTGGACTTCGGTGGGTGGGATGGCGCATTCGTGGACGGTGTGCTTCACGGATTGCATCATGCGGTTGGGTCCGCAGGCGTAGAGGTGGCTGTTCCAGGGCATGGATTTGATAATGCCGGGAATGTCCATTCTTTGGCCTTGGGAGTGGTCGTACAGGGTGAGGACGTGGTCTGGCAGGGCGGCTAGGCGGTCCGCAAAGGGGACGTGGGATGCTGAGCGGACGGCGTAGTGGAGCTGGCAGCTCCAGTTGATGGAGGTGAGCCGTTGGAGCAGGGCTATGAACGCGGTGATGCCGATGCCGCCGGCTATGAAGACGTGGTTGCTCGCGGCGCTGTCTGCCTGGATGGCGGTCGTGATGCGGCCGACTTGGATGGTGTCGTTGAGCTTGGCGTGGTGGTGAAGATGGTGGGAACCGCCGCGGCTGTTTGGGTCCAGAGCGATGCCCAGTTCCAGAATGTCGTGGCTGCTGCTGCTTGACACGACGGAGTAGGTCCGAATGAGTCCGTTGGGCAACTTGAGACGGGCGTGTGCGCCAAGCAGCCGTGGTTTTTTTTCGGCGGCATCTGCGTGAGCAGAAGAAGCTGCCGCACAATTTTGCAACGTGAGCGACACGACCGTCGGGGTCTCCATTCTGCGCTCAATGATCTTGTAGTCCACCCATTCGTCCCCGCCGGGAGGCTTATCGCGCGCTTTCTTCTTCATGGCCTTGGCCACTCGGTTTCGAAACTGGCCGCGGCTTTCCTCGCCCAGGGCCTCCACCTCGGACAGCTGTCTGTTCATCTCCAGGTTGTCCTTGTCGCGATGCAGGTACTCTTGTACGCGCTCAATGGTCCATTGCGGGTACGTCCGCCTCACCAGGCGTATTTGGTCGCCTGCGCGAACAGTGCCTTCCCGGACAACTCGGTAATACCAGCCCGTCCGACTCGTCTGGTACGTCACGGGGGCGAAGTTCTTGAGGGAAAACCGGTGGTTGAGCTTGAAACATGGCTGTCTGGGAAGCGATACCTGGAGTTGCACCTCGGGGCCTACGGATATGATGTCGCCGATGCAGACGTTGCGCTCGTTCATGTGAGGGGTGACGAGGTTTTCGCCGAACCCGCCTGGGACGAACTTGTCGTGGCGGTCAGGATATGACGTTGCCCAGTTGGGATAATGTGATGAGCAATCTACAGTGCGGGGGGTGCAACTTGATTCAGTTTGTTGGCGTAGCAGCATGGGATAGAAAGCTGTCGCAAAAAAAGAAAAGAGGGAGAAGGGGACTTGGTCACCTGGAAGTTCGTGGATTGAACCTCTCTTTTCTGTCAGTCACTCACATCCAAGAATGGCCTTGTCTGGGCCGCCATGAAAGGTCAGATCATGCCAGTCTCCCTCCAATCCCAACTTGCTGATTTTGATGGGATGGTCCACGAGTTTCTTGTCTATTCCTGTGGGCACGTTGAGGCCGGGCATCTTTTTCATGCCAGAGACGCGGACCTCGAGAAGCGTGTCCACCTCGAAGGGCGCGGCAAAGTCGGCAGCCCATGTTTCCACGGCCATTGTGAAGAAGCGGGTGAGAAGAGAGTAAAGGGATTCCAGACCTCAAGGTTACGAAGATTCGGGTTGCATAGAAAAAGACGGGACATGGATGCATGCACATGTGCGGACCCCAGAGTCACCAGACTGGGCATCATATTGTTAACAGCTGCGCAGTCCTGAGCGGCCAACCAAAAACCAGCCGCTCAGGTGGCCCAACCAGCTGCAGCTCAACTGGCGAACCACCACCAACCTCCCCCTATGGCCATGCCGGTTGACGTCACTCTTCAGCCCGTGCGGCCACCAGATAAAAGCTGAGAGCAAAAAACAAAGCCTCGACTTTTGCTTGCAAAGCTTTTGCCCCGGATGACTGAATCAACGACTGGCCTCATATCGAGCAAAAACCCGCCGCCCACGCGCCCCCACATCGCGTCTTGACTCTTGACCTCGCAGGACACTCATAGCAGCACACCGTCGCTTTCCAAAAGCCTGCGTCATGGGTTGGTTATACGAATGGCTGATCTATCTATGGAATTTTCGCTACCTGCCCATCAAATATCGCTGGCCTCTGATCAAGCTTCGCCGTCGACTCCTACCGACCAGCACGGGGCTTGGACTGCGTTATGCCGTGCGCCATGCTCGCTCCCTGAAACATCCACCAGAACCTCACCCATATCTATTCGTCCTTCGTCTTCTATGGCCGTTTCCCTCCTGGCATTTCCCAGCATCCATGCCGCCTCCCCCTCGTCACATCATGGCAGATCCGGGCTCCATCACCTGCCAAGGTCGCGACTGGATGTATCTGCGCTCCATGTATCTATGGGAAGCTCGTGATACGCCTCAGAGATGCTTGTACCGTCTCTATCAAGCGTTCTGTGCCGCAGACGGCCACATGATTTCCTATGAGACGGAGTACTTCTGGCGTAAAAGCTCGCCTCGGTGGGCAGTCGCCAACATACCCGATCCCCAGTGCGAGGACTTGGAACAATACGCCGTTATGGCATCTCTGGCGGAAGTCCTGGCAGAGTCCTTCAATTGGCGGTTGAAATTGGGTCTTCGGAGGACCGACACGCCGTGTACGAACCGTGATCAGGAGCCTCCGCCTTTTGAGCCCGAAGTCCCGCCTGGTTGGACGGCCTCTGTTCCGGCCTTGAGCGACAAGTTGTTGATCCACAAGGATGAGGATGTCTATTTCGACAGCCCTCTTCACAGGAGGAATATTTACATGGCAACGGGTCATTTTTATACGGTTTGAACTGCATATCTTTAAGAAGACGAAAGTACGGCAAAAGAAGAAGAAAACAAGAAGAAAAATAAAAGAAGCAAAAGAAAAAGAAAAGAAAAAGAAGAGGAAAGGAAAGAAAGAAGAAAGAAAATAAAAAAGAACACAAGGGGAATCAAGTTCAAGGCATGCTGATTGGATTTTTGGACACTTTCAACCCTTGGCGCTCATTCATGCTCCAACACCTTCCATTCCTCGGCATCATTATCCCACACCATCTCGGCCAGACCTATTTCGCCGTACATTTTGAAATAACAGTCGGCAATTTCCCGCAGCGCGAACTCTGTTGGCGGCAAGTCGAATCCATTCAAGTTCAGTTCTCGAAGATACTGGAAGCTAATGGGGAGTCCACCACCGCCTCCTCTCATTAGGTGGATGAGAGCTGCAGCATCGGGAAGATCCACATCAAGCTGTCCTCGGCGGCTGTCAGAATGAGATACTCGGCGGACTTTGCTTTCCAGTGCCCAATCAAGACGCCCGGCATAGACAACGAGGTTCTTTCCGCTGTACACGACTATGTCCTGGTGTACCGAGTCGCGGAACAGATTGCTGCGTCGCTCGTGGGAGACAAAGATATTGACTTGCTGACTGAGCCAGTCCTTGTAGTATCCCCCTTCACAGGCGACTTGTTGGATCATCAAGTCAAATTCGGCGGAGTATTCCTTAAAGGAGGTTACGTGCGGGTCGAAAATGCAGTCAATGTCGTAGGAAGCCTCGCGGTTATGACAGAGTCGAACGGCCAGACATCCGCCAACAGTGACAAGTCTTAGCGGAGCGACATTCATGAGCAGGTCGCTGGAAGCGATCTTGGCGTCCAACATGGCGAGGGCTGTCGAACAAAATAAAAGAAAAACAAAATAAATATATGCACTTCAAATCTGGATATCAACGAGCGTCAAAGACGGACGAGGATGCTCACCTCGGTCCATGGCCTCATAGGTCAATGGCTGCCTGTTAGACGACATGGTGGACGACGCGAAAAAGCATGTCACAGGTCTATAATATGTGTTTTTTCTTTCGTATATTTTGTGGGTTTTTTTCTTTGTTGTTTCTGCTGTTGTTGCTGCTGCTAGGATATCGTGAACATGGAATCCGAATTCATGTCTTTTTCTCTCACGCGAGTGCTATGTGACATTGGTGTGGCCTCCACCCAACTCGATGGCTTTTCTGCGAGGCGTGACGCGAGGGTGACTCTATGGTCTGTTTGTGTTCTGAAACCAGGGGCAAAACTTTTTTTTTCGTCCTTTTTCTTTTTCTTTTTCTTTTCCTTTTTATTTCCTATTCTTTCTATTTTTACATCTTCTTCTTCCCACGTGCGGTCTCCAGCAGACGCAAAATCTATGTGAGCACAGCGGGGTTTTTTCTACCAAAAGCCCAGCCACTTCATGAATGGCCGACGCAAACATGAATAGAAGCAGACCATGATTGTGTAGGGCAGCCTGGTTGCAAGCCACGGAGCGTTTGCTCCATGGGCTCGTGTTTTTTTTTTTTACTCCAGCAAGCGGCGCGGAGACGAGGAGGCGCGGGGCGGTTCGACTCATTGGCTGAGGCGAGCAAACGGGCTGGCACGTCCTTTTTTTGGGTGGTACGTCTGGAGTCTGTGGTACGATTGCCAGCAGGTGGTAACGATTTGTTAAGCGACTGATGAGTACATGATGTGTATGTTGTGTGGCCAGAGGAGTGCATATGTATGCGGTGATGTCCGTCTTTTCTTTGCGGTGCAGATGCGTACATCCATACACACACGCACATACATGAATGTACATACATATGCATGCATGTTTACAGATGTATATATGTATATATATATATGTATACATATGTCTGTGTGGGCGTTTTGGCGACTACACAAAACACAATGAAACCACATGTGCATGCCGCCATCACGAAATGCCGAGTCTACATCCCTCTCACCACAGGACCTCTTCATATGCAGAGCATGCAGAACGCAGAGATGCAGCCTTGTACGTCCACATCATGTCCATCCACCCGTTCCGCACACCCAGCCCTTAACAAAAACACATTTCTATTGTGAAAAACAACTAAAAAGGAACAAAAAAAAGGAAAAGAAAGTAAAAAAAAAAAAAAAACTTGGCGTTTCACAACCCATTCTTTTCCTCGTATCCCCGAGTCTGGACCTGCGCGTGGCCCATGCCGTGCATGCCGCCACCCTGATTGGGCTTAGGCGAGGCCGACTAGAGACTAGCCCAGGAACCGGCCGGGCCCGGCTGTCGGCTTCTAAAAGCGCAAGTGGGCACCAACGGCAGCCTTAGCCTTGTCTTGAATGGCGTCTCTAATTGGGCTTTGGGGGTCTAGGGTTGCCTGGCACTAGGACGGGCTGGCCTATCGCTGAGGCGGGAAGGCAACAGAGCAGGGCATTGTGTTGATCGAGTGTGTGGTGTTTATTATATTATATTATATATATATATATATATTATTCTTGGGCATGCGAGGGACACGGCGGAAGAGGCCTAAACGGGATGAGCAGGGGCATCGGCATGGGGTTGTTTGTGGCACTTGAACTTGAAACAAAGTCACTGTGTTGTCGATTTTCATTTTTTTTATAGGTGAGCGGGAATGAACCAGACCGCGCGAACGGATCAGGTCGGGCATTTCTGCATGTCATTTGAGACTGCTTGCTGGGTGCCGTCTTGGTATAACACCCCCTTGAGCCATCCATGGAATTTGTATTCGCGTTTGTATTTACTTGAAACTGAAAGTTTAATTTATTTGTATTTCCTTAAATTATATTATTTTTAAACTTTCATTTATAGCTTCCTAGAAGCGAAAAATATGCCCCTTACCCCTACTCATACTGCACCGTGTTGACCAAGGTCCCAATGTGCTCGATCTCGACGCGAATATCGTCGTCCTGCCTCAACACCACCTTTGGATTGCGCAGCGCACCCACCCCGGGGCCCGTTCCCGTCATGATCACGGTGCCCTGTTCGAGGGTGGTGCCCTGGGAGAGCCAGGCGATGATTTTGGGAATGGTGAAGACCATTTCGCTGGGGAGGGGAGATTAGTCTTGGCGAACGACAGGCGAGGACACTCTTGTCAAAGGGTCGCAAACTATAAGACGAAGAAGAAAGCAAAAGGCAAGAACAAAAAAAGGAAAAAAAAAAAAAAATTAGGGGGTAAAACATACCGAGTATTCGAATCTTGGACAACATTCCCGTTATGTATCGCTCGAATTCGCAGATTATGCGCATCCCCCACCGCAGACGGCGCCACCAGCACGGGACCAAGCGGACAGGATCCATCGAACCCTGACGGGCAGTCAGCATTTGTGCACGACCGCAGAGGAGGATGGTACTGCGTTGATAAGCGAGAATCGATGCGTGCGTGTGGGAGAGTACCTTTGGAAAAACACCACTGGCTGGTATTGAACTGCTGCGTCCGAGCGCTCACGTCGTTGCTGGCCGTAAAGCCCAACACATAGTCCATGGCGTCTCGCTCGGGAATGTCCCGCCCCGACTTGGCCATGACAAAGGACAGCTCGGCCTCGTAGTCGCTGGTGCCGTCTTGGGCCAGGGCCGGGACGGGGATCCGGGCCGGGAAGGGCCCGTTGAGGGATGTGCGGGGCTTGATGAACAGCACGGGGATGTCGGGGACGGGGAGGTTGGCTTCGGAGGCGTGGTCGCGGTAGTTGAGGCCCAGGCAGCGGATGATGGGGACGTCGTCGGGGGTTAGGGGGCAGAGGAGCTTGTTGTGGGGGGTGTGTTAGTTTTATATGGATTGGGGTCGGGTGTTGTTTTGTGGCCGACAAGCATGAACGAATGGACGATATGGGGGTTTGGACTTGAGTTTTTTTGGGTTTTGCGTAAAGCATAGTGAGGCAAAAAACAAGAAACAAAAAGCAAGAAACAAAAAAAAAAGAAATAAAAAAAAAAGAAAAAAAGAAAGAAAGAAACGGCCCCGTACACGTTGCACAGTCAGAGTCGTGGACGAGACGATGCCGTCAAAGACGGATCCGGTGATGGCTCTGGCGGAGACGGTCTTGCCCTCCAAGACAGCGAGTCCGATGTCTGCGTGCTCGGTGGGATTGACCTCGCCGAGGTGGATCTGGCCGTCTTCTTGGGCTACGAAGCGGATGAGGCGTGTCCAGTTTGGAGCCATGGCTAGGTTTCGGCGGACTGGAAAACACCCGCGACAAGAAGAAGGATCGGGGCGTGCGTGGTGTTGGGATTGAGTCTTGGGTCTTGACGGGCGCTGTCTGTTCTCTTCAAGTGGAGACGGGGATTTCTGCTGGCGGGAGGGATTTTCGATGAATCCTGTCTCTCGGATGGTCCCGGTCAATGTCCGGCGGGCCGAGATTGCCGAGACTGTTTTTCTTTTCATGGTCCCGCGCATTCCGTCCTGTCCTGTTGTCCTAGCAGGCCGACAAGATTAAAATAGGCTCATGCGCCACCGGCAGGCTACAGACGACAGACATATTAGGCATGGGAGCCATGGCAGGCGTGCGTGCTTCCTGGGTCCTTGGGGAAGAAGCATCGGGTCTAGCACGGAGATTGCTCGTCTAGAATTTGGATTCTCCAACGAATGAAGTCACGCCCAGGTTTGGGACTTTTTTGGCCGCCAGGCATCATGGATGCTGCCAGATGCAAACTCTGATTCGAGGGGTTGCGAGACAATTCGTGTCTTTTTAATTTGACTCTCTAGCTACTTAATGTATGTATATTGCTGAATGTCCGCAGATGAAAATTATCATTTTTTTTGGGCTAGAGGTACCTACCTTACCTCGGTATACCTTGCTAGTACATTCTACAGCAAAGCCGCGCTATCGGTGGCGCACCCTCAGGTGTCACACTCGCAGCTGTCACACTCGCAGCTGTCACCGCATTAAACGCCAGCTGGCGCCGCCGTCTGCCGGTTTCCTCACAGCTGAACCGCAAAGCTGACCGGGCGTAAATATGCATGTGACCTGCTTACACTGGCCGGCAGGACGGGGCCATGGATTGGAATCGCCACAACCCCGCGTCTGATTGACTCCTTGACTCCCGTATAAGAAGCAAGTCATTACTCGTCTGGTCCGTCAGAACGGCCTTGTCGACCAAGTACTCTGAATTCTGAAAATAGTCATCACAAAACACTTAGCCTCTTATAGCCATGGGCATTCTCAGGACGCAGTCCGAATTCGGCCATGCGCCTCCCCCTCAAACCCCGTACAGTATCGTCACCAACCTCCCAGGCTGGGATATGACGAAGGCCATCCGTGAGGGTGACTTGTCTCCCTTGGCCAGGATCGTCCACATCTACCCGCGGCTGTCCCCGACGCTGTATGCTCGTACGGTAAGCACATTCCATATCGTTCACCCCCCTCGCTTTGATTTACGTAGATGCTGATAGGCCGTCTCCTTTCTCTTCTCCATGCCATAGCTCGCTCAAGAGATTGCCAAACGAGTCGGCCTGGGAGAATGGCTATGCTTTATGTATCTAGACCCCATCATGTGGAAGTACACAGAAGGCCATGTCGCCCACGAACAGCGTAAAGAATTCGCCATCTCGCCAGACAAGCTCATCTTTAAAGTCGTGGACCTGGCTGGCCACCGACTGTACTGTGTACTCTTTAAGCCTCAGCACGGAATGGCCCTCCGATATAGCTGGGGCGTGCCTGGCCTGGGCCTGTCCGTCCGAGAATCAGAGTATCTGCTGGGGAGGATCGATACGCTGATCGACATTCCCTTGGAAAACAAGTTGGATCCTCCGGGCCCGACGTGGACGCCCGAGAGCTCGTGGCACGAGCTGTTGCGGACACGCATTGTCGAGTTGCTCCAGCACGGGGCCATTGATCCGCAACTGGTACGGTGTCAACCCGGGGATGTGTATTTGTATCCGTCCGGCATGGCGGCCATCTTCGAGGCGAAGAACCTGCTGCAGGAGTATAAGCCGGATAAGACCAACGTCGAACTGGGCATGGTGTTTCACAATACGCACGAACTCCTGCACGAGGAGAGCCCCGGGGGGTGGGAGCACTTTGGACGGATAGACGAGGAGTCGTTGGATCAGTTTGAGGCGTGGCTGGAGGAGAAGGCCCGCCAGGGTGGTGGTGTTGCCTTTGCTACTGTTGAGATTCCGGGGAATCCAACGCTTGAGTCGCCTGATTTGCCGCGTTTAAAGAGACTGGTACGTTTTGAGCCCCCTCCCCCTTTTTTGTTTCCTTTTTTTTTTCAATACGTAATTCACTTTTACGCAAGGGACTTGTGGCTGGCATCGACCCTGCTAACCCGCGTCTCCAAAACAACTTTAGTCTGAAAAACACAACTTTGTCCTCATCGTAGACGACACAATCGGCTCCTTCAGCAACATCGACGTCATGTCCCACTCAGACCTAGTGCTCACATCCCTCACCAAAGCCTTCAGCGGCCGCTCCGACGTCCTCGGCGGCTCCATCGTGCTCAACCCGCTCTCCCCTCACTACGCCCAACTCTCCAAACGCTTCTCCTCGGCCCACCACAACCAGCTCTTCGCGACCGACGCCCAAGCCCTGCTCTCCAACTCGCACGATTTTTTCGACCGCTCCCAACGCCTCAACGCCAACGCCCAGGCCATGGCCGAGTTCCTGCACAAGACCATGACGGACCAGCCCGGTGTGTCGCCGGTGGTCAACGTTCAGTATCCGAGCCTGCTGCCCAGCAGGGCCCACTACGATGCCGTGAAGCGACGCAGCACCCCCGAGATGCGCAATCCAGGGTACGGATGCCTCCTGACGGTGGAGTTTGACAGCGTTGACGCGACGAGGGCGTTTTACGACCGGTGCGGCTTCTACCCGTCTCCTCATCTGGGGGGACACGTGACCATTATGTTTCCGTACAACATGTTTATGTTTGGCAAGGATAGGGAGGAGGCGGCGAGGCTGGTGGACTATGGGATTCGGGAGGAGAGTGTGCGGATATCGGCTGGGTTGGAGGAGACGCAGGACTTGTTGGATACGTTGCAGGATGCGCTGGAGGCGGCGATGGAAGTGAAGAGAGAAGGGGGGTAAAAATAGTATGATAAGTATTAATAATAGCATTATGATTATTTATTTGGTAACTAAAAAAAGAGTAAAAAAAGAAGGAAAGTAACAAAGGGGAAGGGGAAGTGGAAGGGGAAGTGGAAAGTTCCATATCACGCCTTTTTCCGTATATGGAGTGTGTCCACCTAGCCTGTCGTTGTCCCGCAGGCAAACCTATTGTCTTTTTCATCATGAACGCGCACAAGACGATGCTTGTGACCAAGTTTGCCGCAAACGAGTGATACGTGTGCCTGTCACTGATACCATTTCCCTGTCCACTGTCCGTCCACTGTCCACGACCTAGATACTTACATATAGATTACGCAACGCTACCTCCCAGGCAAGACCAGCAAACACCAACTCCACTTAGGAAAGAAGAGCCGCTGAGACTCTACAAGTCTGTGAGCTGCGCTCTTGGCGACGGATATAACTGCAGCTGAGTCTGGTTTGCCAGCTAATGTTTGGCCCCGCATCAACGAGGCATGCAGGCGTGAGTACATGACGTTGCAGACACGCACACACACACACACATATATATACTCGTATATATTTGTGCATGTATTACGTACTCCCATCCTACGCAATCAAATTCCCCCCCCGCCGCCGCCCTAAACATTCATTCCCCCATCCGAAGGTAAACGCTGGGCTTTGTTTGCCCCTCTGATGAGCAATCCATGCAGTGTACCGTAGTAGTACTGTGAGTATAGGCATCAAGTCAAAGTAGTGCGATTGATGCACGCATGTGTCGTGTGCTGCTCCATGTTTGCTCATCACTAGAGCCTGATCCTTGAATTCCCCGTGTGGGGGAGCGGACGAGGACAGAGGGGCGGCAGCGGCAGCGGCAGCGGCAGCTTCCAGGCCGAGTCACCAGGCCAGGGCGGACGGGCTTTTGAAACGAGCTGGACGGGAGGGAAGGGCTGGGGATGGGTGCCGGCAGATGTGGTGTGGACGTTGCCGACACGGGGATTTTTTTCTCTTTTTATGTTTCTACTTTTTTCTCTTCTGTATTTTCGACTGCTTGAATTGTTGTAGCTAATTCTGGTTTGAATCTTAGTAGTCTGCCTTTTGTTCCTATATTGTCGTTGTGTATTACACGTAGATGCACACGTGCACACATGCACACACATGTTCATATAGACAGTGTCACTTCTTTCAAACCACCCAGGTACGATTTTTCACCACCTGACTTGGTCCTTGACTTGGAGAAAAGCCCAACATGTAAAGACGGTTCTTTTTTTTTTCCTTTTTCTTTTCTTAATATGCAGTTTAAAATCAAAAGCCATAATCATTGCGCTTGCGGGGCTGTGACACTCTTTTAGTAAAAGTAGAAAGTCGTTGTTGTGGTCGGCGAGGCAGGGACCTTTTTCCCCTCACCACTCCTTTGTACTTATGACCTTTATTCCTTGGGTATTTAGCCGGAGACTATTTTACCATATAGACCCTGTAGAAAGTTTATCCTGTGTAGGATTAAATGGACATGCTGTCTTCTCACACGAATACGGTTACATAGTAGTCAGGGACAAATGTTACCCCACTGTTGCAAACGCGAGACAAAGTGCCATGTCAATGGGGGTCGAATGTCACGTATGTACATTGTAAATTGCCAAGAACGGCTAATGTACGCCGATCCGGTGTCTGTCTCACTAGCGGCGGTTTTGCAGACCAGGATGGGGTGAAAAGGGGGGGGGGGTGAATGGCCCGAAATTCAAACATGGACGTCGTGTGTCTACTTTATTAGAAAGGAATGTGGAAACCCAGTCCACACTGTAGACTAGATTACGTACTCTAGGGCTGGCCTGCATGGGATGACAGATGACCCATCTTGACCGTCTCTGTCCCATGTTATGTTGTACATAAAGTAGGTAGGGATTGATTCTTCTCTACTTGGCCGACGCCCGTTCCTGGTTCTTAGTTCCCCGCCGCTCCCGGCGCCCGGCACAGCCAGCCGACCAGCCCAGCAGCCCAAGCCCAGCCTGGCGGTTCATGTCCAGCCCCATCCGTGCAGTCCGTCCGTCCCGACCTCATGCATGGTTTCTCGATCCTTCTTGGTGCCGAGAAGGCGTCCTTGGCATCACGTTTCGCACCCGCTCATTGGATGCTCCGATGAGCCTGCTAACTCGAAATGGGTTGGCACCGAGGTGTCGTCTTTTCGGCCTCGCGGGGGATAGCCTAAACGGCATTGTCTGATGGATATATAAGGGGGGCATTGCTTTAATTTCCCCTTTTTTATTTCTATTTTTTTTTTTTTGTATTTATCACAAGTTTAGGCTTGTTTTGTCGTTCTTTTATTTCATTTTTCTTTTACGTTCTTTTATAGGGGAGACAGAATAAAGCAGAAGAGGAGAGAGAGAAAAAGAAAAAAAAGAAAGAGAGAAAAAAAAAAGATGCGGTGGCTGCACCTCGCAACGTGGACGGCCTGCGTGGCGGCCTGGGGCGCATCGTCGGCGCACATGCCCCCTCGCCGACCGCCGCCCGCCTGGAACGCCCGCCGTGGCGCTGCCGCTGCGCCGATGGGCCACCCGGGCGTTGCGTCCATGTCGGACATGGGGACGCGCGAGGAGCCCGAGGTGGCGACCAGGTTTCACAACAGCAGGACGAGCAGTAAGGACTACTGTTGCCATTATTACTATTGTTATTATACTAACCCTCTCTCTTCTAGAATACCTCCTCAATGGCCGCGGCATCCCCGACGTCGACTTCAACATTGGCGAGGCCTACGCCGGCCAAATGTCCATCTCGGACGACGTCAACGGCCCGGACAAGTTCTTTTTCTGGTTCCAGCCGTCGTCGAATCCGGCTGCCAAGAAGGAGATTTTGATTTGGCTCAACGGGGGGGTGCGTTACATGTACACCCACTGTATACACATATACATTTACACACACACACACACACACACACACACACATATACACACGTACACACACAAATAGCTAACCACACCTCCAGCCCGGATGCTCCTCCCTCGAAGGCCTCCTCCAGGAAAACGGCCCCTTTTCCTGGCAGTACGGCACCTTTAAGCCCGTCGAGAATCCTTGGTCATGGCATCATCTCACCAATGTGCTCTGGGTCGAGCAGCCCATCAACACGGGCTTCTCGACCGGCACCGTGACGGCCACGGACGAGGAGGCAGTGGCGCGGCAGTTTATGGGGTTTTTCAAGAATTTTATTCGGACGTTTTCTATGCAGGGGTACAAGGTGTACATAACGGGGGAGTCTTATGCGTATGTTTTCTTCTCTCTCTCTTTTCTAAAGTACATGGTGGTGTTCGTAAAGGGGGAAATAAAAACAAAAAAAAAAGAAAAGAAAAGAAAAGAAAGAAAAGGTCAATGGTCAAAATACTAACACTCACAAAGCGGCATGTACTGCCCCTACATTGCCAGCGCCATGCTCGACGCCAACGACACCACCCACTTCAACGTCAAGGGCATGATGCTCTACGACCCAGCCATGGTCGACGTGCGCCTCGGCGAAGTCAACGTCGTCCCCTTTGTCGACCACCACCGGAGCCTGTTCCCGCTCAACGACTCCTTCGTGCAGGCCATCCACGACACGGACCGCCAGTGCGGCTACGCCTCGGCCCGCGACCAGTATCTCGCCTGGCCGCCGCGCGGACCCCTGCCGGACCTGCTGCCCGGCGTCGACGCCAAGACCGGCCAACCGCTCCCCGGCTGCGGCGACTTTGAGCTCACCGACGCCATCCAGCAGGCCGTCACGGCCCTGAACCCCTGCTTCGACGTCTACAACGTCGCCACGACCTGTCCCCTGCTGTGGGACGTGCTCGGCTTCCCCGGCAGCTTCGACTACCTCCCCGCCGGCGCCTCCGTCTACTTCAACCGCCCGGACGTCAAGCGCGCCATCCACGCGCCCCCGGACCGCAACTGGTCCTCCTGCAGCACCACGCCCGTCTTCGTCAACAACACCGACTTCTCCCCCTGGTCCAGCCAGACCGTCCTCGCCAAGGTCATTGACGCCACCCGCAACGTCGTCATCGGCCACGGCGCCCTCGACTACTACTTCGTCGCCAACACCACCCTCATGGCCATCCAGAACATGACCTTTGGCGGCCAGCGCGGCTTCCAGACCCGGCCCCACGAGCCCTTCTACGTGCCGTACCACCGCCGCGGTCCCAACGCCAGTCTGGCCGGCGCCGGCGTCTTCGGCACCACCCACACCGAGAGGGGGCTCACCTACGTGGGCGTGTCGCTGGCCGGACACATGGTTCCGCAGTATGCCCCCAGTGCGGCCTTTCGCCACGTCGAGTATCTGCTCGGCCGGGTGGATTCTCTGACCAGCACCAAGCCGTTCACCACGGATGGACATGTCGCGCAGCCGAATGGGCCGTTGGGCGGAGGCACCGCTCCTCCTGTGGGCTGATGTGAGTTCTTGGACCAAATTGTGTGGCCGAAAAGAGCATTCTTTCTGGTGAGGACAGAATAAGGGAGGGGAATCACTGTCACAGGAGATTTGTACATATGAGTTTTCGAAACAATTTTTCCTATTATTTCTTTCTTCTCTCTCTCTCTCTCTCTCTCTTTTTTTTATATATTTTATACTTTTTATTTTGCATTTTGTATTTTATATCATGTATTTATTTCATTTATTTTTACCTTTCTTCTTCACACCACCATCGTGTCCCTCACCTCAACTCCCCAACTCCAAATATATCAGCCACCAGAACCATCTCATCCATACCAGCCACCTTTACGATTTAGACACATACACATGTACACAAAACAGCAAACTTACAGTCATGTTTGCTACGTCGTTTGATCATTCTGGGGCTTCTCGGCGCACAATGACGTGGTTTGTGTATGTGTCATTGTACTATTAAATTGTAGCTGCAATGATCGCATGCAGCATTGGCACGGTGTACCCTATGGGGCGGGGATGAACCAAGACGTCTCTGACCTGCCCCGACCAGACACGACATTTTCCTCCGGCTACTGGTATAAGCTGCAAAGCAGACGGGAATTCTGCTGAAGGATCGGGGCTCTGGTACTTTTTTCTGCCGTTCAAGTCTACGCAATGGCTCGGTTCCTCCGCGATCGCTATTGTCGCGTCGCTTAGTTTCAGGGGCCGCCACGCCCGGTGACCTTCTCGTCGTGTCTTTCTCGTCCTAATTATCCAAGACAGGTCTTTATGATTCGCTATGCAATGCATGTGTAATCACCTGGCTGGACATGTTTGAAACCTAGATTGCGGTTTGCTCAGACGACGCTGTCAAGATCCGACATACTTACAGGCATCGCATGCCGCCACAAAACTATGAATCCACCTTGGCGAGCGAGACCATCGCACCCAAACGCTTGGCGCATGGCTCTCCAAAAAGAGAAGCACTTCCTCGCTATGGCTTCAAGACCGACTCCAGAGGAATGCCCCAATACCAAGCAGCCACACCCATAGCCCCCACGCTCATCGTCGATGCCATCAAGAAATTCACATCGTTGTTGTCCAGGAGATCCCATCCACTCTCCACTACCCTGGAAGGCCCGTGATCCTTAGAACTTGGCCTTGAGTGTTTAGTGTTCTTGTCATCAAGTCTTTCCCCGCCTTCAACCTCCTCATTCGCGGTGGAAGCATCTTGTCTGCCATTCTTGGCACCTGCTGCCGCCGCCCTCGTCGCAGACGCCGACACCAGCACGCGGTTGCCGCCTTCTCCTTCAACAATCTTGCCCGACCGCACATCCCGAACGGATCGCTGGAAAACAGCCCCCAGAAAACTGTCCAGAACGCTGCCTAGCGCCCCCCAAACGACCATGCCGCCCATGAACAGCCGTCGCTGCGCCAGCGTCCACGCCGGCCCGCCTCCAAGGGCTGGTGCCGATTCAGCGGTGCACGTAGGCAAGAACACCATGGAAGCGGCCACTATGACCATGGAGCCAAAAACTCCAGCGGCCAAGCCGAGCAGAGTGACGCCGCCGTTGGTTCCTCGAGGCACTTTTCGCAGTGTAAGCGATGTAACCAGGCGCGGCTCACTCCTTGACAAGATGCCGAGCTCGGAGCTAAACGTATCTGCCGCGACAGCAGCATAATTGGCAATGATTCCAACCACGAGGAGATCTCCGCCCCACGAGTAGCAGATGCTGCTTTCAGGATTCGGCGTGTTCGGGTCCGCAAAGGCGGCTACTCGACGCCGAAGCTGATAACCGTGGGCGACGGTCAGAATAGATGCCATTAGAGAATTGGCAAATACTAGACAGAGCATATTAATACCCGGCGCTTTCTTTTTGTCTTTTTTTTTTTCGCCTTTTTTCTTTCTTTCATTCTTTCCTTCTTTCCTACATTCTGTAACTCACCCTGAACGTGTGTCCTGGGCCCCTCGCCGCCCGAGCTGCCCTTTGAATGCAACGTCAATGTTGCCTTGACATTTTCCTTGATCTATTTTATTCGTCAGCCATTTTCCATCAATCCAAGGTCGTCATCCAAGTACCATACGTGAGTGACTCGCGTCCCGGCTAAGAAGAAGACGCAGAGCAGGACAAATGGTAGATTCCACGGGTGGTAGGCATGTGCAATTGCTGTGAGTGTAGCAGCAAATATGCCGGCCGGGGTGAGCGAGTTCTTGGACCAAGATCGCAGGATCAAGGCAAGAGTCACCGGCACAGCAATGATGGGTCGCATGGCGAAGCAAAGCAGCTGGGTCGTTGCTCGTTGTGAGTGGTGTTAAGAATTGTGAGTGGAAACGTGAAAGCTTGAGCAAGAAGCTCCCAAGAATGGAATGGTCTGCTATCACTAGAATGGCGGAGACGATGCTCCGCGTGAGACAAAAAGGAAGTGGAGAGCTGACAACTCGTGCAATCGATACGCGCTGGTGGGGCGCTTTTTTTTTCTCCCGTCCCAAGTGACTTCGAGCAAAGCAACAAGTCAAGTCGTTGGACTTTCATCACAACCGGGTGATTTTGACACGTATTTCCTTCCAACGTTCTGCACAGCATCTGCGCCATGCCAGCAGCTACCATGCCAAGCGATGGCTTCGCCATTTTACCCATTCGCATGCCTTCAATGCCGTCGTTCCCCCAGAGCGCCATCCATGAGGTATGCGTCCGACAAAATGCACCCAAGATTCCGACCCCGAATGATTCACGAAGTCTCTTCCTGAAGAACATACCATGCGACAGTACAGAGCCTCACTTCCGGGCCGTCTTCACAAGCTTAGTCGGAGCAGGCAGATTCGAAACAATAATCTTTGACGATGATGCAAAGCCTGTTCTTCCCGTGGACCCCGCCCAAGCGATTAAAGTGCAAGGTTTTGCCAAGAAGAGAAAGATGCAGGATGTCGAAGCCGAAGAAAAACAACGGGAAGCAGAGGAATCACAGCTGCCACAAATATGGACCCGGCAATTACACAGAAGTAGTAGTACGGCGATCGTCCTCCTCGCCGACGAGAAGAGTGTGCAGCTGGTGCTGAAAGCCATCGCAAAGGTGCACAAAAGTAAAAAGTACCCAGTCTGGGGCGAGAACTTGGCAGATGAGGTGCCATCATTAGGGTCCACGTGGATCGCAACGCACCTGCAGCTGTCGAGAGTCGACAAGGACGCCACGCAAAAGGCAGTCCACGCATTTTTCAATGCTTTCAACAAAAAAGAAAAGGAGGCTATCGAATTGGCTAAGCGGCTGCGTAATGAACCGGATGAAGATGGCTTTGTTACGGTGACACGTGGTGGGCGAGCGGCACCAGCTAGCCGCAACGAGGCCGAGGAGGCCAAACAAAGAATGGTTGACAAGGCCGCCAAGAAGAAGTCGGAGCTGTCCAACTTTTACCGCTTCCAGCTTCGCGAGCAACGGAAGAAGGAGCAGGCGGCTTTGCTGCGACGATTCCAGGACGATAGGCGAAAGGTGGATGCTATGCGGGAAAAGCGTGGCCAATTCAAGCCCGAAACATGAAAAGGGATTCGAGATGGTCAGAGAAATTTCACTACTCAACCACCGAGGTACATATATGTACGTGCTATTTACTACGCTTCCTTGTCAAAGATTTCTTACCCTCCTTTTTTTGCTTTCATCATGATGACGCCGCGGGGCCATCGTACTGCCGAGACGATCAGAGGTTCTTCTTCTCTTCGTCACACTTGGCAAATGTCGAAAACAACCGCGTTACCAATAATCTTCTCAATCGTGTCTGAGGAATGAAATTTCTTGAACATCTCTTTTGCCGACGATATGAGATTCGGAAACAAGCTCTAACTACCGACGGGTACAGGTATACCGCCGGACACGCATGTGGCCTGGCCCCCTATAGGCAATTTTGTCCCGTCTATTGGCCATTTGGCCACCGAAACGTTTGATCGGTCAAGTAGTCAACGCCGACTCTTTCTGGTTTGCGCCAGAAAGTGACAGAAGGAAGTCCATTTTCTGGCATTTCTACCTGATTTAGCGTTGAACATGCTGGAATGCTTCAAGCTTTCGGTCGTAATATTTTCCCCCAGCGTCATAGTGCCGCCGCATTGTGCGTATGGGACGCATGTCAGCATGCCGCTCACTTAAATTGTCAAGGTGATGCACCCGACGTTTCTCCAAACAGTTTCTAGAATAGCTCAGAAGGCCATGAATACCATACCACTGCGCTGGACATATATATTGCAAATAAATTGGCCAGTTTCTCGAGAGCCTTCATGTAGTGGTGATGATTTTTAGTCTCTGCCTTAGTCAGCGGGCGTTGCCAACGTACCGATCCCAGAGGTCGAATCCATAGGTCCATCGTTTTTGTTTACTTGCCCCGCATGGCAACCAAACATAGTGCCCTGTTGCATAGGACCCTGCCACGCCACATGGCATTAGGATCGCTGTCTTGACTCTCGACAGGGTGACGACGAAAGTCATTGAACCATCCTGGGCGCTGTTACTGGGAAGAACAAACTGACAATTCTTCCCCCTCTTCCCTCCCCTCCGACGGGGTCATTGCCACCGACATGATTGACAACGACAATCTCCGCACAGCGTCGCTGTATATCAACAACCAGCTCCTTTCGAGGGGTCTGTTACGCGATGGCGACTCGATTGATTTCGCAGGCACGAGACGGAGCGACGAAGAAGACGCGGCCGTCTCGGGACGCATCATCAGCATTTTGAACGACCTTATACTGCGTCGCGACGTGAGTCTATCTGGACCTAAACCATGACCGGGACTTCTGCGTCGATTGCCTATGCTGACGGATGAACCAAAAAAAAAATGTAATTAGCGCGATGCCGAACAACGAGAATCTCTTTCCATGTCCATGCGCAGTTTGCGAGCGGAGAATCTAAAGCTCACCGCTGATGTGGCTCGCCTCCACGACAAGCACACCGAGGCGCAGCGCAAAGCTGATCTCGCAACAGCCGCAGAGTCCTCGCTCAGGACGCAGCTCAAGTCTGCAGAGGCCAACGCCAGGGCCCTCAAGGAGGACGTCGCGCGAATGAAGTCCCTGGTTGCTCAGTCACGGTCGTCCTGCGCCACGGAGATACGCAGAAGGGACCGCCAGATTGATACTTTGAAGAAGCAGCTTGGGGAGGCGGGCCGGTCAAGGGGCACAAGAGGGAATCCGGCCATCACGACGATTACAGTGACGGGTGACGTTGGTGGCAATAATAGGGACACGATGAGCACGACAATGAGCTTGATGAGCAATGACGGCATGAGCAACGACGACGGCGACAGCATCACCAGCAACAACAATAACAGTCCTGTACAATACGATTCCACGCTCCGACGAGAGACGAATGCGACACTTTCGAATTTGGCCCAGCTGCTGACGGAGGAAAACGACACTATGCTGGGGGTCCTGCAACAGACCATGGCGCAACTGCGAGACATGAGTGGCTGGGTGGCAGATACAAGGGAAGATGAGCTGGTCCGCAAGCGTCCTACGTGTGAGGACATGGCGGCGGAGCTTGATTCCGTCATGGATCACATGAGGGTCATTCTCACCAACCCGTCCTTTGTTCCCATTGAGGAAGTCATGACCCGAGAAGACGAAATCATCAGACTCAAAAGAGGCTGGGTGCAGATGGAGAATCGTTGGAAAGAGGCAGTTCACCTCATGGATGGGTGGCGGAAACGAATGGCTGTCAGCGGCAAACCCGTCTGCGACGAGGACTTGCAGATGGGGATGCGACTCAGCCCTGTTCGTGTGAGCGGCATGGATGACGACGGTACCCATTATATCGCCGACCACGGACTGTCGGTCGTCAAAGAAGAATCTGAGGAGGAAAATGCGCACGAGTATCACCTCGACTCGCCTTGTCGTGCTGGAAATGCAGTGGGCCGACCGGACTATGCGGCTGGGGAGGAGCGGAAGGACGACGAGGAGGTCGAGATGGACCATGTTGCGGGTAGTAGTGACAGTGATAGTGACGTTGGTGCTGTTCATCATGAGGGCGGTCTGTCAGAGGACGAGGGCGCCGCTGCAGACGGTGATAGCCACGAATCGTCACATCAATCACCCCAGGAAGGGTCCAGCCCTGAGGACGAAGATGAGGAGGAGCCTTTGGAATCCTCGATTCCTCCTCCTCAACGTCCACAGCTTGGTCCTCTGCGAAACTCAACTTCTGCTGGCAACCGCGGAGTATTGAAAGTCGAAAAGCTGCGGTTGCGGTCGCGGCCGCAGCCGACCAGCGATTGCGGCGCCAACGGCGACCAGAGCACCCGTCAGGCCCGGGAGACCTCAAAATCAATGAGATCCATGCCCGTCCGGCCGCGAGGGCCATCATCCCAATTCAGCAGACTCCCGAGCAAGGTCCAAAGGCCAGTCGTCGTCGAACGACCGCGTTCCCCCTCGAGGTCATCCCTGGACGAGGCACTGCTCTCGCCCCGAGGCGCAGACGACAAACGCAGCAGCAGCTCTTCTGCGCCGCAACCACCAAACGAGGAGTCTGTCCAGGAAAGCGTCGCCGCCGCCAAGATGCATGAACCCGAACCCGATGCGCACACATCCACCACGACTTCTTCTCGTCCATCCCATTCCCCCATACGCGTCGACTCCCGCACCCGAAAACCGCCCCTTCGGAGCACGGGTCCCAACCCAGCGCAAAGCCCCCTCACCATGTCCAACATTGCAGCCAAGCTGGCTGCTTCGGAAAAGGAAGCCAACGCCGCCCGCGTGCGGGCCAAGCTCAAAGCCGCGCGTGGATCTACCAGAGGCGTGTCGCGGCCCCCGATGGTAACCACAACCTCCGCCGCAGCCACGACGTCTGCACGAGAAGCTTCTCCTGCTCCTCCTCTTCTCTCCGCCACCACGGGTGAAGAAGCCCAAGCGGCAGCCGCAGCACCACATGGACAAGACATCCCCGACGAGCACCCCCCGATGCAGAAGCAGACACAGACAGGCGATCCTTCCGCGCAGCCGGAAAAGAGAAAACGAGACCGCAAGGCCAGCAAGGCGGCTTCGCGGCGGAGAAGCACACTCAGTCCGTGGGAGCTTCAGACTTTGATTTCAGGCGAGGCGCAGTAGGGGGCGAGGCGCACTGGGGTGTATGTAGAGGCAGAGGTGTATGGATGTAGAGATATAGAGGAGTAGAGGTGTATATGACTGGAGGGTAGCATTCGAAGCACATGGTTTTTGTAAATATTAAAAGATTTTTTTTTATTTTGTTCTTCTTTTTTTTTTTCTTTTTAGGACGGCTTAGACGGTGAGCGGTTGTGGGGTTGAATACCATTAAGTTTTCTTTGAGACTTTGATTGCTTAAAGGGTTTTTGTTTCGCCTTTTTTTTTTTGCTGTCTAGATATATAAGCGGTTTTAGAGTAAAATATTATTTTATTACTCTTATTAAACCTATATTTCTTAGGCCTTTTATTCTTCTTTCCTCTTTTTTTTTCTTTTATATTCCATCTTCTTTTTCTGCTTTGTGTTCCTTTTCTTTTTCACTAGTCTATATATAAAAGTAGTCATAAACCTAGATACTACTTGTTCTTGACTTTTACTGTTCAGTTTCCCTTTGTTCGACTAGTCTTGATACATGAGCGGTTTATAGAGTCCCTTATTTCCATACCATTGTCAACAAAAAACATGACTTAATTCTTAGTTTTTTTTTTTTTTACCCCTTCTTGCTTCTTCCTTTTAATCATAAAGGACCATCACGCAAGTTACCCCATCTACCCCGTATGTCATCTTCTCAACCACGCACTCCAAGTCCACAGCCTCACAACCTTCTTGCCCCTTTGCCACGTGGTTCTTGGGCCGTGGAATTTTATGCCTTCTTTTCGATGCATGACACGCAAGAAATTCCAGTGGATGACCGGGCTAGATTTATTCTAGACCAGAGAATTTTTCATCTTATTATTTCTATTTCCTTCTTTTTTTTTTTCATTAATCATCTGTTTTAATACTATTTATTTATTTATTTTCTTTTCTAGTGTTTCTATTCTCTGTTTCTTTCGTCTGTTTTAGACTCATCAGCACTATAACCTTGCTGTATTGCTCAAAGCTGATGTTTCATCTAGCCTTGAACCAATTTCCTTGTCTCTACTAATACGAAGCAAGCCTTGGCTCAGTCCCATCGACTCGTACTGTAACAGCCTGCTCTTTGAATCATAATCCTAGGCGGCATTTGCATTGATTTTTCGGGCGGCAAGTACAAGACCGCCGTTATACTGACCGGGCTTCCAACAAGGCTTCTACCATGCTCGCTTAAATACATCTCGAACTCCGTCGGGCATGGCTGCAATCACATACACTGCCAGCGAATTGGCACAATATTGCAAATTTCGTGTTCTTCTCGCGGCGTAAGCGACAGACGATATGTTTTCTACCAATAGACACCCCTATCCCATAACCCATATACTTGTAAATGAGGTATCGTATTATACAAGGCTAAAAATTAAAAAGCACCAAACCATGCCAGGGAGTTTTCCCGTTCGAAACTCCAAATATTTCCCGCACTGATATTTGTTACATTCGTGTCCCATTACCGACACCAACCAGGCCAGCTAGCCCACGGCAAGCCAAATTTGTCCCCTTTTTTTCCTTTTTTTCCTTTTCTTTGTTTTAATGTTGGCTCCATTGAATGGTATTCAAGTCGACGCCTTCCTGCACAAGCTCCCATAGCGGGCTCAGCTCTCGCAAAAAGTTGACACGCTCCTGCACTGCCTTCAGTACATAATCAATCTCTGCCTCTGTCGTGAAACGACCAATTCCAAATCGAATACTGCTGTGAGCACTCTCGTCACTATTTCCTAGGGCACGGAGCACATAGCTCGGTTCGAGCGACGCAGACGTGCATGCACTACCGGAGGACAAGGCAATATCCTTGAGAGCCATGAGAAGGGACTCTCCTTCCACGTAGGCAAAAGAGACGTTGACGCAGCCAGGGTAAAAAGCCTTCTCGTCGCCGTTCTGGTTCGTGTGCTCCAAAGAAAGAAGACCCTTCAGGAGTCGATCGGAGAGATACTTAACTCGCTGCGTGTCGTACTAGAAGAAGGTCAGCTTTGCCAATGGCCAGTCGGCGAACGCTGTGCGTGACAGAATGAAAGAAAAAAAAATGGAGATACAAGTAAAAATGGCAGACTCAAATCAGACAGGGTGCTACACTCAACACGGACGGCCTTGTCACGGGCCATTCAGAAAGCCATGCATGTAGAGCAGATCATCATATGGAGCGCCAGGTTTCATTATCGGAGAATGATGATGGAGTGAGGAATAGGATACGATGGAAAAAAAGGCTTACCTTCATTTCTTCCTTGGCAATTCGGCAGGCCTCGCCAAAGCCAACCACCAATGGCGGAGCAAGAGTGCCACTTCTGAGACCACGTTCTTGCCCACCACCAGTGATAATGGGGTCCAGTCTGACCCTAGGTCGTCTTCGAACGTAGCAAGCGCCTATACCCTTGGGACCATAGATCTTGTGTGACGAAATAGACATCAAATCGATATTCATTGCGTTCACGTCAAGGGGGATCTTGCCGACTGCTTGGGCGGCATCGGTGTGGAAAAAAATCTTTTTCGAACGGCACAATTTGCCAATCTCCTCCATGGGCTGAATGACACCAATCTCGTTGTTGACAGCCATGATACTGACGAGAGCAGTCTCCGGCTTCATGGCCGCCTCGAGGTCGGCCATGCTTACTAGCCCGTTCTTTTGAACGGGCAAATAAGTAATCTCAAAGCCATCATCCTGTAAATGTCGGCAACTGTCGAGCACACATTTATGCTCCGTTTGAGAGGTGATGATGTGATTCTTCTTGCCAGACCGGCCAAAAAACCTAGCGACACCCTTGATACTCATATTGTTGCTCTCCGTGGCACCGGATGTGAAGATGATTTCTTTCGGGTCCGCGCCAATCAGAGACGCAATATGCCCACGCGCCACTTCCACAGCCTTTTCGCTTTCCCAGCCGTAGGCATGTGTCCTTGAATGCGGGTTACCGTACACGCCCACATAAAAGGGTATCATGGCATCGAGCACACGAGGGTCAACAGGTGTCGTTGACTGCATGTCCAGATAGATCGGCCGTTGGCCTTCTTCCATTACGGCAGCTTGTTTGAGAACCTCTGGGTGTTGAGCTCATGGTTAGTACTGGATCGGCGGATACAAGTATGAAGAAAGCAGGCATGTGATGTATCTCGTGCAGTCGTCTGTCTTCTCACCAGCCATAGGGCTGACTTTCGCGTCAGCAGGCGCTCCCATCTGGGGAGGAGGAATATCGACGAAATCCTTCTTGTCCAACTTAATGGCAGTTTCGACGCGAGCCTGGTCCTGCTTCGTCTCGGTCACGTAACCTCTCGTCGTTGCCTTGGGCCGTGTCGCCACCAGGGCAGCACGAGGCACTGCTCGCAGAGGAGCGGAAGCAGCGGCATGACGGCTCGCTGTGCGAAGGGCGCACGATGCTAGCCTCGACATGATGGTGATGAATGTGATGCGGGCGGTTGCATTTGCGGGAGACGCGAAGGCTCAACGAGCGGAGAGAAGAGGGAAGAAGGGGGAAAAAAGCTGTTAATTAAGGCTGCACGTCGATTGGTGAAATGAAGTCGCAGTTTCCCCATAAGGAGGCAGATTTGTCATGGAGGAGCTTTCGGCTCGGCCACTCGGTGATAAGCGTGGCCACGTTGCATTTGATTGGCCAGACTGGACCGGCGTCCAGCCAGCAACTCTGCGTCGGGGACCCAGATGCTGCTGCAATTTGCAATTCCACAGAGCAGAAATGCTGGCGGGCGGCGAATTGGTTCGTTGTCTTGTCATCGGTCATCAATCATGGCAGCCTGGCAGCCTGGAAGCAAAAGTGAGCTACGCGATGGAATCATTCACGGACGACGAAATGCGACGGATCTTGCGCAATGCGCGCATGGTGTAACTATAATGCCGGACTTCTCTAATGGCACAGAAGAAGCAGAAGCAAACATGCTTGCACAGCACATGCATCCATGATGGATGAGTAACTTGAAGCATGTACATTACAGACTTTATGTACAAACTACATACTACATACCTACATACTTATGTACATACACATGTACATGCATACTCATGTGTCTCTGTCTGCTCTGGATTGACGGACTGACGCCATTGACTCGCTCTCCAGTCGCTGTGCTGACGGCGCTGCATGCAGCGAGGTCTGCGCCACAATCATCAGCACAGCCACGCAAAGTCGTCACCATGCTTATGTACCTCCTACTTTACGGACTGGACACCAGTGACTCGCCTCCAACTGCCTGCCGAATCCCGAACGTCAATGTTCTCAAGTCTGGCTGCCTCAAAAAGCCAAGCTGGGCGCCCGCCGCCCTCTCGTCCTCTGCACTCTGCGCGCAACTCCTCACCTGTTTCCTCAGTCCCTCCGCCCTTTGCGCAAACACAATTATTGGAAAGTTTTTTTGCATCATGAGTCTCAAAGGCTTCTCTAAGGGCCTTACGCGGGTAAGTTACGCTTCGTTGGTTGCTGTGATGCAGCTATGAGGAGAGAGGGAGGGGAATAGGCTATACAAACGACCGTGTCTCAAAATACTGACAAGGAACCACGGTGAAACAGGCCCCTCAACAATTCAAACACAAATTCAACATCGGAGAGCACACCAAGGATGCGGTGTATATTGACGCCGAGCGCCGTTTTCAGGAACTAGAAACCGAGACCAAGAAGCTGCACGATGAGTCCAAGAAATACTTTGAGGCCATCAATGGCATGCTGAAACATCAAATCGAATTCAGCCAGGCCATGACGGAGATCTACAAGCCCATATCGGGCCGCGTGTCTGATCCCGAAAGTATCCATCCTGAAGGAAACCCAGAAGGAATCCGCGCCTGTGAGGAATACGAGGCCGTTGTCAAGGAGCTGCAGGAGACCCTCGCGCCCGAGCTGGAAATGATCGAGAGTAGGGTCATTCGACCGGCTACCGAACTGATGGACGTTATCAAGGTTATTCGGAAAACGGCACTCAAGAGAGAACACAAGAAGCTCGATTACGACCGACATCGCGCCACGCTCAAGAAGCTGCAGGACAAGAAGGAGCGCTCGCCCAAGGACGAGAAAGCCATGTGGAAAGCAGAGGGGGAGGCGGAGCAGGCCACACAAGATTACGAGTACTTTAACAATCTTTTGAAAGATGAACTACCCAAATTATTCCACTTGGAACAGGAATTCATTCAACCCCTCTTCCAATCGTTCTACTACATGCAGCTCAACATATTCTACACACTTCACGAGCGTATGCAGCAATGCGACATTGGTTATTTCGATCTGACGCGTGAGATTGAGGAGGCTTTCATCGAGAAGCGTGGAGATATTCAAGAGCAAACCGAAGCGTTGGCGATTTGCAGATTCAAGACGACTGGACGACCTCGACCGATCCGATACGGAGCCAAACCAGCCCTCGAAGGGGGCAAGCAACCTGGACTGCTAACGGCAGGCCCGTCAGCCACCAGCACCAGCACAAGCCCGAGCCCGAGTCCAAACTCCAAGGTCGGAGCCTACAGCCGCCCATTGACAGCCTCCCATCATCAGGCTGCACCCCCGCCATATTCCCTTGGCAACAATACTGCTCTATCACATGTCGCGGCGGCCAAGGCAAAGCCTCCACCACCAAAACCCAAGCCTAAGCGCTTGACGGCAGCACCTGTGGCTGAAACTGTGACGGCGCTGTATGATTACTCCGCACAAGCCGATGGCGACCTTAGTTTCCGAGCCGGCGATGTTATAGAGATTGTGAGCAGAACACAAAATGAAAACGAGTGGTGGACCGGCCGGCTCAATGGAAAGGAGGGACAATTTCCAGGTATTTATGACGAGTTCCCCGTTTGGGGTTTGCCTTCCAAATCACTTCGTCTTCGCTAACTCCTTTTCTTTAGGCAACTATGTTCAGTTGTGAGGCGCATTGAGTAGTACATACATATTTAGTCATTGCGGGCAACGAAGACAGCTTGGCTGAGTTTCTTTTTGGCGTCCACAAAACGGACTAATTGGAAGATGTTGTACATGTTGCAATCTGGACTTGCCAATGACGGACGCTGAAAAGCTTGAGCTGATCGACGAGTCAAGTTTGCTCGCATCAGCCAGAAGCAAGAACCCTATGATCTGATATCCGTTGGAGTATCCTAGGCAGGAATATCGCAATAAACCTAACTCCTGTGTGTGCGTGTCGTGGTCATGGCGTTGAATCCCTTTTTTTTCCTTTTTCTTTTCTTTTTTTTTTTTTTTTGAAATACTCATGAGTTCGCAGGCGGGCTTGTAGTGACACCTCGACGGCGCATTTCCTGATGGTTATCAATGATAGGTACAACCTGCGCCCACCAGACTGACTGTTCATTGTAACAAGGCTGCGGATCACGGAACATTCAGTTCTGATTGCATGTATTCACGATTATTCACATGCACATATCTATGTATGTGCGTGCGTTTCCGTCATTGGTCGGTCCAACAGTAAGCCAACTTGCTACGTTCTTTATGGTTCGGAGAAGCCGCAGCTTTGTTCTTACTGCATAGCTGCGCGTATGATGACGTCACAAGCGAGCTGCCCCGCCACTCAACACCGAGGTTGAGTGACCTATTGTCCAGTAGACGACAATGACATCACTGATCAAGGTGAGGCATTGGAAAGAGCATTTCCTTGGCAAATGGTGGCTTTTTGGTTCATGGAAGACGTTTTCTCCTTCCCTCCAGAGGTACCGTGTTT
This sequence comes from Claviceps digitariae, assembly GCA_018360205.1. Classification (NCBI taxonomy): domain Eukaryota; kingdom Fungi; phylum Ascomycota; class Sordariomycetes; order Hypocreales; family Clavicipitaceae; genus Claviceps; species Claviceps digitariae. The sequence goes on from SRPT01000140.1 coordinate 46,766, forward strand.
TACTATATTATCCATCTCCCATCCAGCTTGGTGAATCTTTGTTTTCTCCGTTCCACCAAACTCTCAACTCCCATCATCCTGTCTATCCCTGCATCCACACACTTTTTACTTTTGAAGACGATTCAACAAGCCACTTTACTGCACATCACCTTCTTTTTCAAACATCAGCCAAAATGTCTGACAAGCAAGCACCCTCCACCCTTCAGTCGTACGTCGACTCGGCTACAGGTGCCATTCAGAGTGCTGTTGGTAGCTTGACTGGTAATGCTGGAGACCAAGCCAAGGGCGACGTCAAGCAAGATGCTGCCAAAGCAGAGCATGATGCCTCTCAATCCGCTGTCAAAGTCCCAGGCGCGACCGTTTCCAGTGACGGAGGTGCCAGCAAGGATCACCCCGACCGAAATGCTGGGTCATGGAATCAGACTGTCGGTTCCGCCAAGGAGACTGTCGGCCATGTCATTGGTAGTGAGGTGAGTAGCTAATGCTTGACACGTGCTATCCATACTCGTGCTGACCCGGCGTCTCAGTCCCTGAAATCAGACGGTCGTGAACAGAACCTCGAGGGTCAGCAGCAGGAAGCCAAGGGGCAGTTGAATGACTTGGGCTCCGGTATTGGATCTCGTGTCCAGGGTACCATTGGCGGCGCTGTTGCCAGCCTGACTGGCGATAAGGACGGCGAGGCTCATTACGACCAGATGCGCGCTGATGGCAAGGCTCAGCAGCGTGGTGTGGAACACGATTTAGAGAAGAAGGCTGAAGCTGAGGAGGATGGCAAGAAAGCATAGAGCTTGAGGTGAATGGCAAGACTATAGGCAAAGTTGTGGTGGAAGTGAAGAACTGATACCCTATGAGTAGTATGATTGCAAGTCTATACTTAATATACAGAGTTAGATTTGTCGTTTGAAGTCTTGAGCTTGGGATGTCAAGAGTGTATGGTGTTGTTGACAGTGCAGAAAGCCCCCGTAGACAAATTCTGCCAAGGTCCTCGCTAAGTCAAAAGGGTAGGTTTCTATGGCTTTGAGTAACTCGAAATGGCCGAGTTGAGTTGACATGATGTGATACCCTGCAGAATGGATGGATTACGCCAGTCGTGGCCAGCCTGTGTGTGACTTTTATTGTTTGTCCATGTCAACATCATGTTGGATTCCTGTGCCAGTCGCCCCGATGGAGCTCCCTTGCGTTGACATGAGGAGGAGCACGATGAGAGGGACGTGGTCTGATAGCTAGACTTGATGGCAGTATACTCTAAATGTGAATGTACTTATTAGAGGCCATGATGTTTGTATTTCTCTGGCGGTGGCGCTGGGGTTTGCGTTACGCGGAAGTGTCTTTTGAGAAGCCGGGACTGTGGGTGTCGGGAGTAGGGGGGCTATGATTTGTGTATTGTTTCTGTTTAATGGGTTTTTTTTTAAAATATTCTTCGGTTTATATACATATTTGTCTTTCTTGCAGTGTTTTTAATTGAGATTTTTCGCAACGTGCCGATTCATGGGCTGTTTCGTCTGTTCATGCAAATCACCATGACGGCGAATAAATTCCGACATCCAGCTCGGATATTGCACGGGTCTACTAATTGGGAGATTCAGATTCCCCAGTCATGGAAAGAAAGTGCGGCCATACTCGGGAGGGTGCGGTGTTGCGGGAAAAGCAGACGGTTGTTTGTGGGAGGCACCAGACGGTGTTTGTTAGTAGGCGGTGCGTGCAGGACAGCGGTTGGAATTGCCCTGCCGGCAGAGGCGCACAAGGTGGCGCTGCGGCGCACAGGAACCGTCAATCTGCTGTCTGGTGCTCGTTTTGTTCCTTCGTTTATTAACACGGCGCGTGGGGCGTGTCGTGTCCCCCCATCTTTGGGTTTGGGTCCTGGGTCTGCTCACGACAAGGACAAACGTAGTCGCCTGGGTAGTCTCGAATGAAGTATCCAGGTACTTGAGTTTGAGTCCTCTCCGCACTGCCAAATACAATGTGGGGTATCTGGTGGAAAGACGTCCAGCCTGGCGGGCGCGAAAGCGTGCCGGCCATGGTGTTGCTCCCTCGTGCGCGGTCAACTCACCTGAAACGGGGAGCGAGTTCGAGATGATTGATGCATGAAAGACGACGACAAGGCACAGTGTCAAGACTCTGGACAGCATACATGTGTATGCCAAAAAGCGACAATGGGGAATGGCATGCACGGCGTGGCTGATGCAACGTGGAAGCCCTTTTTTTCTTTCTTTTTTTCTTCTTCATCTGGCGTTTCACAACTGCAGCAGCAGCGGGAGAGGGGAGAGAGGAGAAGCGGCTGGAGGCGGGGGGGAAAGAGCGCACAAGGGGCTTTTTTTTTTTTTTTTGGCTTTTTTTGGCTTTTTTTTTTTAATTCTTCTTCGTTCTTCTTTTTCCTTTTTTTTCTTCTTTTCTTCTGTC
>SRPT01000141.1:0-49148 GCA_018360205.1 Claviceps digitariae
AAAAAAAAAAAAAAAAAAAAAAAGATGATAAAAAAATGAAATCGTTTCCGTACCAGGTGCTGTCCGAGCTTGATAAAAATACCTCCGTTTCGCTCCATCGCTTTGAGTGTCCTTTCGGCGCAACGCTTATGACAAGCCCGCAACACCTTGTTCTGCTCGTCCTCGCCTTCGGTGACCGCCATTTCATTTAAAGTCGTACGGTAGCTGTCAAAAAAGATGCCGTCGTTAGCCACAATTGACATCATCACTATGCACTCAATGTAAGGAACCTTCAGCAAGGAAAATAAAATCAAGACACCTACTCATTGATGCAGATGGCCAGCACCGCAACTACTCTACCCGTACGCTCAACCGAATCATAGCTATTCTTGATCTCATCTGTAAAGGCAAGCGCTGTGCTCGCAATACCAGCAGCACCGGCTGAAGCGAATAGGAATATTTTTCGTGATCGCGAACCGCCGTTGCCGCTTGTCCCTTGCGACGAACCCCTGGCGGAAGAAAACGACCTGGTCGCGAGAAGCGGGCTCGGCTTGGCTGTCAGAGTTTGTCCTCGGCATGTCGAGCATGTCCATGGTCGACGACCCAGGCGGGCGGCCAGCCGAGGAGCAGCGGCAACCGCGTTCATCGCTGCGACCGGTGAGGACAGGAACGTTAGCCGTAGCCTGCGGGAATCAGGATGGACGCGCGCTGAGACTTGAATGCATCAATTATTCTCAGCGACGTCCGAGGATTGCTGCGACGGCCTTGGCAACCATGATAATAGAGTCGACGATCTGCGGTGCTATGTGGTACCAAAGAGGAAGGGGGGTTGTTCTCAAGGGGGATTCCGAAGAAAAAAAGTTGGGGCGGACTACGAACAATCGTCACTCGAGGATGTGGAAGCGGTCCTTGCCTTTACAGCGCCGTGATTCGCCGACGGCGTCTCCGTAGTGGCTCGGTTGGGAACGGGGGCGGGAACGGGTGGACAATTGTGTGCAGCTGGGCCGCGTGCGCGGATTCAATGTTTGGGATGAAGACTGGATGCGCAGAAATATGAGGCAAACCGAGAGACTCTTGTGAGTCCCAATCCAAGGTATTGGCCACGAAAGCAGGAACCGTTATGCTCTGCAAGTCGGAGCATATCATGACACAATTTGCTTTTCGCAGCTGCAAGCCATGCATGGTCACCACATGTTCGGAACGCTTCCGCATCTGTAGCCCGCAAACGCCACATCCTGCTGCATCACCCCACGTGACTGCGCGAGCGTGACTTGCACCGCGTCTTAATTGAATCGTTATACATGACGCGCCATCCCAAAACGGCGACCACCATCATCATCCGAATACCAGCCATGACAATCTAGCACCAGCACCAGTGCTCAATTCTATCAGAAATTTTTTTAGAAAATAGCAAAAAGCCCTCCAGCTCAACCCATCTCGTTCTCGTCACGTCCCTCAATCGCCAACACACACACACACACACACATGCACAACAATACCAAGCGTCATCGTCATCCCCCATCGCCACCAAGCCCAACAACCATGCTCTCCCTGGCGCCCACCACAGTCTTCACCGGCCCATGGGACCATCGTCCACGCGTCTCCTCGCCACTATCATCATCGCCTATCCGTGCCACATCCCCCCTTTCACCCATCGACAGAAACACCCTCCCGCAACGCCAGGTGCAATCCTCGCCGATACAACAGCCCAAATTCAAGTACGCATCGCGACCAGTCCGCCAAAACCCGCTGCTGCGAAAGCGCGAAGACGTACAGGAGTCAAGGCGACGGAATTTTTTCCACAATGTGAGACAGAAAGCAGAGGACAAGGCCTGGCAAAGACGGGATATTGAGGGACAGGTAAGGGAAACCAAAACATGTCCAACGATTGTACATGGGGACAAAAGAAAAAGAAAGAACAAAAAAGAAGGAAAAGAAAAAGTACTGACTGTGCTACAGTTTCTAAAGAATAGCTTTCTAGCTGACATAGGACGACTTTCGCATGACGCGCCTGGTTTGTCGGAAACGGACTTGGAAGATGCGATGACGGTTCATGAGGAAACACACCGACAAGATAATGATATGCTAGATGACTGTCCGCAAGAAGCAGAAGAAGACGATGATCATGATGATTTTGAAGCCATGGTTGCGTCGTTTGAAGAACAAATGAGCCATAGTCAGGATCGGGGCAGACAACGACCGTCTTCACCATCATTATCTGATGAGGATTATGATGATATTTTTGCTGAATTGATTGCGCAAGAGGGGCAGCAGTCGTCATGTATACAACCGTCCCCAGAGCACATGGACATGTCGTAATTTGCTGGGTGAAAGCAGCTCCATTGTATATACAGTGTACCTTGCGGTGGAAAAAAAAGAGCAAGGCATTTCGCGGCGTTATTGGGCAGATGGTTTGTCTGGAATTTTCGTATTCGAGTAGGGCTACCCTTGGGACTGACCAGAGGTGGGTGGCATTGTATATTTGATTTTGCTGGAGTACATAGATCGTATGTACAGGGGCTATGTACAGGGGGTTTGGTATATCTTGAACAACAATACATCATTGCGGGTTGCATTGATCGTCCACTCCTCCGAATGCCTCTTGCGCTGATGCCATGTCCCCTACCAAGTCTGACGGCGGTGAGCCGGCGGCTTGCATCTACAAAGATTCAGGAGTTAGCGGGAAAGTTGATTGGCAATGGATGAGATTCCTTTTTTATCGGTTCTCATTTTACATACCTTCTGCATCCGGTCTACAATGTATTCTCGATCCGCAGCATTATCATCAGAGTAGCTCGTCTCCTCAAACTTGGCCACAATTTCCCGCACAAGCGTCCTTTGCTCTTCATATCTCTTCAAATCTTCCGACGATGTAGACGCCTCGTGCTTCTCAAACCACTCGGGGAACTTGTCATTGAGCTCCTTCATGGGCTCGTACAGAATATCCTTATTGGTGAGCTGCTCCATCATGCCCATGAGCATCTTGGAAAACTCTTCCTCGCTGCCTTCGCCGCCAAGTTCGCCGCCCGAGCCCATCTGCTTCAACAGTTCAGACAAGAAGTCATCACCGCTTCCTGCAGCAGCCGCGGCCGTAGCTTGTTCTCCCGATGTTTGCATGCGCTCCATGGTGCGACGAATCGTCTCTTGGAACGATGCATCGTTGTTCGCCGGAGGGGGTTCATTATTCGATGATTTGGCCGGGGAGCCATCTGCCCGAGTCATTCCGGGCTCAGGCTCTGACTCTCCCGCCGCCGCGGCAGCAGCCATTTGCTTGAACATGGCTTCAAACTGCTCTTGCATCTCGGGCTGGGGCACATGTATTTTCTCAGCGAATTGTTCTTGTTTTGTGTGCGTGAGATTTGATTTTCTTGGGAGTGGTGGGGTTTTGTTTTCCGTGGAAATACCAGCGTCTTCTCATACCGAGTTCTCCAGCTCGCCGAGCAAATCAGCCATGCCAGCTTGCAGTTGCTTCGCGAAATCCTCTTCTGACATTTCTGGCTCTCTAGAAGTCGTTGCGGGAATTTTGGCAGAAGCGTCGTTTGGTTGGGGAGGTGTCTGGGAAGGCACAGCGTTTGCAGATTCAGCAAGCCTGGGCTCTTGAGCTGATGCTGTCATTTTGACAGTTGCAAAGTCTTCGAGCAAGTCTAACGAGAGCAACGTCTGTTAACTTCTCTCTCTCTCTGGCTATCCCTTTTTTGTTGAGTGTTTCCCTGGCGGAGGAAGTTTTGGTATGGCTTACCATCCAGGTCATCCAAGTCATCTTCATCGGGATCAGGAACATCAGCCGGTTCCGTGGTTTCGGTTACCGCGACAAAAGCGGCGGCGGCTGTCTTCGCAGAAGGGTTTATTGAAGTCGCAGCATCCTCCTTCTTGCTCTCTTCGGGAACGTGGGGTTTCGGCTCCATGACCTGGACCAGTCGTGTCGTGTTGGGGAGACAGAAGTTGGGTAGCTCGAGCTACAGCCTGTCATGCGACTCCGGACTCCGGAGCAAAGAGTGCGGAGGTTCGGAAGCCAGAGGTGTCCTTCTTTGGCTCGATTCTGTGTCATAAACAGATGCCGTCGAGGTCCTTTGCGAACAAAGCGCGGGGCGGAGATTTCGTGAGTCGCAAGCAAAGTTGAGACAAGATGAGCACGCGACAGAGCTTGCCCCTCCAGAGTCCAATGTGGTGGTGGGTGGTCTGATGGTTGTCACAAGCCGAGGACGCCCGTCCGGCCCCACTATTTAGTCAAATCCATCTGGTCACAACTGCACGACCGCCGACGGTGCAAAAGTGCAAAAGTGTGCAACGCACCGTTCCTTGGTTTCTCAGCTGGGAGTCGTCCGTTGGGGCAGCTATTCTTTATAAGCTCTCGTGCTGATATTCCCAAGCGAAGATTTCATACTTCTGCTCCCGCCTCGCACCCCCGCTGGGTCAACCGAGCTTTGTTCACCAAACCAGACCTCACTTGTTGCTTACCATCGCACCACCGCGCCATCACCGTCGCATCATCGAAACCCGAGAGTCCCTACGAGCGTGAGCCAACATTTCGGTTACGAGCGAAAACGATAGCCACCCTCTTCCTGCAGCAAACCTTTTTATTTTCTTTCGCAGCGCCGTTTGCATAGAATCGCAGTCATGGCTTTGTGGCAGACCCGACTTCAAGAAGAACGGTTCGTCAGCGCCCGTCCAGAGTCGGTTCGCAAAAATACCCTTGCTGACCATTTACTGCAGGAAACAGTGGCGGCGCGACCATCCATTTGGCTTCTATGCCAAGCCAGCACGTACAAAAGAAGGTGTCTTGGACCTGAAAAGCTGGGAATGTGGTGTGCCTGGCAAGGACAAGACAATCTGGGAAGGCGGCCTTTTTAAGCTGAATATTAGTTTTCCTGAGGGTGAGTTGCATGAAGCTTTCCTGTGTTGCCACCACCGTGCATGGAGAACTGATGCTCGTTATTTCTTTTTCATTTATGTCTTTTTTCTTTCGCTACGCAGAATATCCAACCAAGCCGCCGAAATGTGAGTACCAAATTATTACAGAGTCCACCGTCCGCTTGAAAGCCGATTTTTAATGGTAGAAAGCAGGCAAGTTTGTTCCTCCATTGTTTCATCCCAACGTGTATCCGTCGGGCACCGTCTGCCTCTCGATCCTCAACGAAGAAGAAGCCTGGAAGCCTGCCATTACCGTGAAGCAGATTCTCTTGGGTATCCAGGATTTGCTCAACGATCCCAACCCAGAGTCCCCCGCCCAAGCTGAGGCATACAACCTCTTTAAGAGAGACCGGGTTGAATACGAAAAGCGGGTTCGCCGCGTGGTTCGTGAGAATCCAGCCCCTTGAGAAGTGGAAAATCTCGCGAAATATATGGCTTTCTATGACGTTTTATTTTTTTCAGACACCAATCTCAACACATGTTGCTAGCTCGCTTGGAGAGGAGCATGAGACATGAGACATTATTGCTCCGACGACGGATCAGGGCTTTTCATGAATCGAGAACCGCGTAAATTCGGTAGCGGCTTTCACAAAGTTTCTTTTTTTCCTTCACAGATTTGCGATAGGCGTACAAGGGCTCAGGTTCTACTCATTTACCATTTTTTTTTGTTCTGAATCTGGCACGTCATGGCTGGTAGCTGGATACGTCGGAGAGATGGGACAGGCAGGCCGTTCACGATTAGGTCGCTGATGACAAAATTGTGCTTCTCTTTCGAAATACTCTGCATATACATATGTATATTTCTCTTGTGTAGCCGTGAAGTCAACTGTGATCAGTCCGTAAGTCGAAGCCACATGGCTGATAGCCGTCCATCACATGCATGACAGTCTCACATTGAACATGGCAACGCTGGACGGGACCTCCGCGTCCAAAAGCTCGCGGTTCGACAATGGCATGAGGCCATGGAGCTTGGGGTTTGGACAAGGGCAGGACGTCCGTCTTTATCTATCGAAGCTGCGCGCCAATAGAATTGGGCGAATTGACAAGTCCTGCCGAAGTCGGCCAGGGCCCAGCACAGATAGTACAGAAACTCGCGTGCTTCTTTCTTTTCTATCTTGGCCCAGGCCCTGTCCTAGCTTCAACGGACGGGCGGCTGTCCTGTCTTATCTATTGCAGGGCAACGTAGCCCCAATTTTATTGCCGTCCCGGGGCCTTTGACTCATGGGTTGTCTCCGGTCCTCTCGTGTCTGTCAAGTCAATGGCTGTGAGCAGCACGCAGGCACTTCGGCAGGCGGCGGTGATAAGCCGATGGTGGCCTTGGCTTTTCCTGCACCGTTTTCCTCTTTCTCTTCCTCCACCACCACATCCGTCGTCCCAGCCTTTTGCCTTGCTTGCCAGACGCATCTTGTTTGGAGCATCCCGCCTCCCGCCTCCCGTCTCCCGCCTCCCACATCCCGCTAGCCATCATGTGTGGAATTTTCGCCTGCCATTGGTAAGATTTTCCTTGCGCATTCTGCCGGTACCTTAGTTTTCGCGCTTTGGAGGGGCAGTTTGATCCATCGCCGCTGCCCGAGTCGCGGCGCACCAGTGCCTGCTCAACCCCACCATCGAACATCGTCAAGCTCGTGTGTCTGTGGACAGGATGGTTTCACTGACGGCCATCGATTGTTTGTAGCCATCCCAACGTGCAGCGGTTCAAGCCGACTGCTCTGAAGCTTGCCAAGCAGTAAGTTTTGACGGTGAAATACTCAACTTGTGCGCCGTCATCTGACTCAATTGCTACAGAATTCGTCACCGCGGGCCCGATTGGAGTAAGTCTCGCGTTGTGTGCAAGGAACCTTGGGGACTTTGAAGGCGCGGCCGCAGCTGGGGTTGGCTCACGTTGACAAGATGATGAATCGTTTGCTGACTGATCTGCACTATAGGTGGAAGTGTCATTTCCAACAACACGAGTACGTCGATGTGAATGTCCTGAAGGGGAAAGAAAAAAAAAAAGCCCTCGATACTGGCAGCGCCGACGTAACAAATAAACTAATAACAACATCATCAGTCTTGTGTCATGAACGTCTGAGTATCGTCGGTGTTGGTAAGTCTTTTTCTTCTCTTTTCTCGTCCTTGTTGCAGCACTTGGTCTCCAGTCGAATGCATATGCTAATAGTGTTACAGAGTCTGGTGCCCAGCCCTTGACCAACGAAGACGAGTCGCTTGTTCTTGCAGTCAATGGCGAAATTTACAACCACCGTTTGATCCGAAAGAACTTGAAGCATGCCTATCACTTCAAGACTACATCTGACTGTGAAGTCATAATTCCTCTGGTATGATTTATGTAGTTTTGGCGGGCTGTCTCTTCTTTTCTGCTGGGTCGAGATAGAAAGGCTAATCCGTCCTCAAAAACGTTTAGTACATAGAATATGGTCTTGATGCCGCCAGCCATCTCGACGGCATGTTCTCTTTCGTTCTCTACGACAAGAAGCAAGATCGAACCATTGCTGCCCGTGATCCTATCGGCATCACGACGCTCTATCAGGGTTGGACGTGGAAGGAGCCAGGAACAGTGTATTTCGCGTCGGAATTAAAATGCCTGCAAAGTGTCTGTGATAAGATTATTGCATTCCCCCCGGGTCACGTCTTCGACTCGAAAACCGGCCAGACGACTCGCTATTTCAAGCCTACCTGGTGGGATCCAACCAACGTTCCTTCCACACCCCTTGACTACAAGGTTCTCCGACAGGCGCTCGAGAAGTCTGTGAGGAAGAGACTTATGGCTGAAGTCCCGTACGGTGTATTGCTATCCGGTGGTCTGGACTCCAGTCTCGTTGCGGCGATTGCTCAACGTGAGACGCTTCGTCTCAAGCAAAGAGCTCTTGACGCCAATGGAGGAGTTGAGCCCTCTGGAGACCCCGAGTCGGGCGAAGGCCTCGTTGGTATCGACGACGACAACAACCTGTCTACCGTCACCTACCTTCCCCAGCTCAACTCGTTCTCCATTGGCCTCCCTGGATCTCCCGACAACAAGGCTGCTCTTGAAGTAGCCAAATTCCTTGGCACCAAGCATCATGTCATGACCTTTACCATTGATGATGGCCTCAACGCGCTCTCCGACGTCATTTACCACCTTGAAACATACGATGTCACCACGATTCGTGCCTCGACCCCCATGTACTTGCTTTCAAGAAAGATCAAGGCTATGGGAGTAAAGATGGTGTTGAGTGGGGAGGGTAGTGATGAGATTTTTGGCGGATACCTTTACTTTCACGCCGCCCCTGACAAGAAGGCTTTTCACGAGGAGACTGTCCGTCGTGTCAAGAATCTGCACTTTGCTGACTGCTTGCGCGCCAACAAGTCGACATCCGCATGGGGTCTGGAAGCACGGGTTCCCTTCCTCGACAAGGAGGTATGTCACTCTAATGTCTAAGAATTTTTGTTCGATTTCTTCGTTACTGACGATGCCTTTTTGCTTGTTATTGTTTTGCCAGTTCCTCGAGACATCTATGAACATTGATCCTCAGGAAAAGATGATCACCAAGGAGCGCATGGAAAAGTACATACTGCGAAAGGCATTTGACACCAGTGACGAGCCCGGAATGGCCCCCTACCTGCCCGACGAGATTCTTTGGCGCCAAAAGGAGCAATTCTCCGATGGTGTAGGATATGGCTGGATTGATGCCCTCAAAGACAATGCCGAGCTGCATGTCACAGATGAGATGATGAAGAACCCCAAGACTGAATGGGGTAACGATATTCCCGACACCAAGGAGGCGTAAGTGACCGCCGCACATTGACATGTCCAGCTGATCCGAGTACTGAATCGTGTCGACAGTTACTGGTACCGCTTGATGTTTGACGAGCACTTTCCCCCATCATGCGCTTCTACTGTTATGCGATGGTCTCCGACATGGTCCAAGCAAAGCGATCCCAGCGGCAGGTTTGTGGTACCCGATTCCGCTTGACTTATTCGTATACATCGTTAACAGATTGCAGAGCAATTTCCACGCACAACGCCAAATACGATACAGCTGTATAGGTAGAAAGACCTAAGCAGCCAAGTGAAATAAAGACCAATAAAAGGGAAAAAAGGAGGTTTAAGATTTTGGACGATATGAGTATGGGAAAGGGGGGAAAAGAAAAAGTCTAGTTGACCGGGTTTCGTTTTCCTTTGGAGCATCATGATGTCTGTCGCTGTCTTGTGTTCATTTTGGCAGGCAAAGCCAACCCATGTGTGTTTCACGCCGGCGCCAAATACTCCCTATTTAGTCTTTCGAGTCTAGACTCGTCTTTGAGTATATAATGACAAACACGTTCCACCTCGTGGCGTGCAATCGCATCAAGGCCTCTCTATACCTGTCACCATTCATTCAGAGCACGCAACTACGCAGCCTTGTCGCAATCGAACAACTAATTGTGTAGCCTAGGTTACCATCGGGATCGGAAGGAAGCCGATCCTGGAAAGACCCCATTGCGCGCTTTTTGGAGCAACCCACGTGGGCCATTGCCGCCATGTCTGAGGACAAAGTCTCAAGGCGTGACATGTTACAATATACAAACATGTACATATGTACACATGCAGATACACGAATCAAGTCCGTAAGCCATGTTCGTGGATTTGCGTTTAGTCAGACAGAAGCTCGACGTCAATGTGTCTACGCGGTCCACATTATACACCGGTGACGACCTACAGTACAGTACGTCTTGAAGATGTGGGCAAGATAGGGCTGTCGTGGACACGCGTGTTGGTGTCTGGTGTTGGACCACGACTGCGAAAGGCCAAAGTTCATGAGGCCATGTTTATGTTTGGAAGGAAAGAAACGCATGGAAACAGATGTATGCTTCCTCTGTACGGTGAGCGGCTTTGTAGGGCGCACTGTGTTGTGATGCTGTGAAAGTGGGATGTATGGTCCCGTAGATATCAATACCTTTGTGTGCGAGCTCTGTGCCTCGGGCTGGTCGTCAGAATACTCAAATCTGTATATGCCTGATCGTCCTGATTCCGTTTTTTTTTTCTTCCAGTTTCTATTTTTTTTTCTTTTTCTTTTTCATGTTGTCTTGTCTCTCGCAATTTGCACACCAGCTGACCTGACCACCAACCCCCTGCGTGTCCAATCAGCGCGCGTCGCGCCGCGCCCGCGCCCCGACATTTTCCCTCTGTCCTCGAGGTCCCGAAAAGTTCCCCACGGCAGCAGCCAATTCATCTCCTTACGACATTGTCCACATTCTGTCTTCATTCTCTCTCTCACCACTCAACCTCCTTGCCTTGCTGCCTCCCTCCACATCAAACCGCAACAACGCCAAGATGTCTGTCCCTGCCTTCTCCGACATTGCCAAGCCGGCCAACGATGTATGCGCCCTCTCCCTTACTCGATGAGCTTCTCATGAGCTCAGGCGGCTCCGCGATTGAATTCCGCCGAGACGAGCTTTGATAAAATTTGAATCTGTGATTCTCGAAATACAATACTGACCGTTTTGTCTGCTTGCTTCTTGCTTCTTGCTTCTTTTCTTTTTTTTTTATTTTCTCCCGAAAATATAGCTCCTCAACAAGGATTTCTACCACCTCTCTGCTACGACCTTTGAGTTCAAGGACACCGCTCCCAATGGCGTCGCCTTCAAGGTGACGGGCAAGTCGAGCCATGAGAAGGCCACCTCTGCAGCTGTGAGTACTTTGTTCCTCTTCTTCCTCTTCTTTCCATGTTTGTGTGTTTTGTAGGCTTGGGCTGTGGGGGAACACGCATTGGAGTTGCGACGCCAATGCTCAGACAAACTTGTGTGTTGTGCTTGGTGAAAAGTCGCGCCTCGAAAATTGGAAGTGGATTGCTGACAGCGTATGGAATGTCTAGATTGAGGGAAAATACACCGACAAGCCTTCTGGTACAGCACCTCCGCTTCCAACCAACCCCGACGTCCCGATCGAGGAAGCCATCATTTGATGCCTTGTTCTTTCACTTTCTTTTTTTACTGTGCGTCATCCGCTGTCTGTTGCTAACGTGTGACAGGCCTCACCCTGACCCAGACCTGGAACACGGCCAACGCTCTCGACACCAAGATTGAGGTCAACGACACTCTGGCCAAGGGCCTCAAGCTCGAGGCCCTCTTCAACTTCCTGCCCGCCACCGCCGGCAAGGGCGCCAAGTTCAACCTCTTCTTCAAGCAACCCGGCTTCCACGGCCGTGCCTTCTTCGACCTTCTCAAGGGTCCCGTTGCCAACGTGGACGCCACTGTTGGCCACGAAGGCTTCATCGCCGGTGCTTCTGCTGGCTACAATGTCGACAAGGCCGCTCTGACCGCCTACAGCGCCGCTGTCGGTTACGCTGCTCCCCAGTACAGCGCCGCCATCACCGCCACCGACAACCTGAGCGTCTTTGCCGCTTCTTACTACCACAAGGTCAACAGCCAGGTTGAGGCTGGTGCCAAGGCGACCTGGAACTCCAAGACCGGCCACACTGTCGGTCTTGAGGTGGCCAGCAAGTACCGCATCGACCCTGTTTCTTTTGCCAAGGTTTGTTCTATTCTGCTGTCCTTTATCTTTCGAGAATCGAAAAATCACAAAAAGACATTAAAAAGAGTATAAAAACAAACCCCCTTGCTAACACGATCGTCTTTCCAGGTCAAGATCAACGACCGCGGTATTGCCGCCCTTGCCTACAACGTCCTCCTCCGCGAGGGAGTTACCCTGGGTCTCGGTGGCTCTTTCGACACCCAGAAGCTCGACCAGGCCACCCACAAGGTACGAAGACGCATCCAAGCATGTCCTTTTTGTTTTCCCAACCATGCACGGCCACTAACAGCGCATGTGTACACACAGCTCGGTGCCAGCTTCACCTTTGAGGGTTAGGATGACCCGTCCCCCTCTCCGCGACCACGACCTCTTAATGTAGTAGCACCCGTCACACGTTGCTAGGATATAATACAACCCACCCCTGACCACCTCCACTCAAAGCTGGCGCAAACCCACGCCTGCTTTTGTATTGTACTAGGAATTTGTTTCCCCAAAAGAATAAAGAAGTGAATGAAAATGTAAAATGTTGCACAGGTGTCTGAGTTGGGTGCCGGTGGCTGTAGAGCTTAGTGAATGTGAATGGCCAATTCGGGCGCTGATCAATGAAATATGTTATTTCTCGGTACTCTGGGCGTGCGTGTAATAGCTCCTTGCAAAATAAAATTAGCTGCAAGTGCGTGCAAGTTGTTTCTTGCCATATAAATCCAGGAAGCTGCGAGTGCGTACAAATCAGGAATGCGGACTGTACTCATGTTTATTAAATAAGTTGGTCAAGCTCCCGTGGCATACAAACATGCTGCAAAGCAGCCAGGCTGTGTATGTAGTGGAATCACAGAAAATGCAGTCATGTTTTATACAATGAATGAGCAGTGGCCTCTGCAGGTATAGACGGAGTCTTTTTTTTTTTTTTTTTTTTTTTTTTTTTTTTTTTTTTTTTTTTTTTTTTTTTTTTTTTTTTTTTTTTTTTTTTTTTTCTTTTCTGGGCAAATATATACTGCAAGTGGCTGCGTTGAATATCCCCTGCTCGATAAACAAGTCATTCCTGGAAACATGAATCAGGGCAAAAGCCATGATGCAGCATATACACACGCTAGGGACTATTAATTACGTTATACTTGGGTAAACAAGTTTAGGCTGCCACGGTGTATGGAGCTTTTCTGTATAGTATTTACTGGGAAGTGGCCATGTGGATATGCCTCTTTTTAAAGAATCAATCACGTTTTCTGCCGGCATGATGAGCAGGCTGCGAATGGAGTACGTTGTTTTTAGTTATATACAAGGTAAGCAGGCTGCGTGAGATACATATGTATGTAGGTCTTTATATGAAAAGGCCTGGGTGTGGAACAGGCTGTTTGGGGACGTGGAGGAGATGGGTCGTTCAGTGCATGTCCATCCACCACCACCATCACCATCACGAGTGCCTGATAGATGCTGCTCTCGTTTCTTCGTCATCGTCATCGTTCAGCGTCCATTATCCCACCCGTCGCTATGGTCCACCCACCTCCCGGCACGGGACATGACACCCCCAGCATACCCACATAACCATAAATATACTTAGACACACACTTCTCCATTTCCTTTTCCTCCCCCAGCTACTTCCTCTCCTGTCTCCCCAACCCCCTCACCCGCACATACACCAGCGGCGCCAGAAACGTCGCCCCCAGAATGCCCGCCACAATCATGAAATGCCCCGCCAGGCTCATCTGCGGCTCAAACTCAACGTCGTCGTCCCCCAGGGCTCTCTTCCTGCGGCTCCGGTCCTCCCGCCGGGCATCCTCCCTGCGGTGCGTGCGGGTGTGGCCCTCGCGATCAAAGTGCGGGGGCACGGAATCAGCGCCGCCGCCGCCGCCGCCGAAGCTGAAGGGGTCGGAGCCGGGGCCCATGCCGCCGTACTGGGCCCGTGTGTATGGCCGCGCAGAGGCATCTGCTCCGTCCCATGCATCGTGTTGCGCTCCTGGATGTCGTCCTCTGTGCGGTCCCCTCGCACGGGATGATGACGACGACGACGACGAGGAGGAGCCGCCGTTGTGCGCTCCCGCTCCTGTCGCTGCTGCGGCTTCCGCCTCTGCTCTGCGCCGCCGCTCCGTCTGCGCACCCCATGCGCCGTTCCTGTAGAAACTAGGCGGCGGGCCGCGGAACGAGCCCCTCCGTCGGGACAAGCCCGAGGGTGTTCTCCCCCCGGCGGGGTGTGAGCTATGGTACGAGGCCCTGTGTTGGTGGTGGTCCTGCTGCTGCTGGAGTCGCAGAACGTCTCTATCGTATTTCGCTCGCGTGGACGGGTTCGACAGAACGGTATACGACTCGGAGAGGAGGGAAAACGTTTGCGCGGCGCGGGGATCCGAGGGGTTTACGTCGGGGTGGTGGGTCTTGGAGAGGGAGTAGAAGGATCTGTGGTGTTTTTTTAATACATTATACAATAATACATTATGCAATGGAATACGTGCATGTGTGAAAACGAGGTGCCCGGTAAATCCATTCAGGCTTCAAACCTGCATGCAGCTCTCTCGCTTCACACCAGGCACACAAAGAGTCAACTTCCTTGTCACCCCCAACAAAACACTGAACAACAAAACACAACACAAGGGGGCCATACTTTTTAATCTCCCCCAGCGAAGCATCATGCCGGATGTTCAGCCGCTCGTAGTGGTTCTTGCTAGCTGTGCTGTCCGCGGCCGCAGAGAGGTGCGCACCGCAGTGGAAGGCTCGTGCCCGTGGGATGCAGTGCAGATGGGGACGTATTGATCTCGGGGGGATGGCGAGACGGGGCGGCATAGGGTGCGTTCGGGGACGGTGGAAGGTCGGAGGTCAGGAGTCGGGAGTTGAGGTGCGGAAGGGTGGTTTGGTGGTTGGTGATTTCAACGTTGGTGGTTTGTTTGGTGGAGGAAATAAATGTCAATGGACTTGCATCGTTTGGGAGCGGCCGGTCTGGTGAGGTCATGGGCTGGAAGAGGAACGGGAATGGCCAATGGAACCCCACGGGAGCGCATGGGTGGGCCGCGCGTGCACGTGCAGAACGTGAAACTAGACTTCGTGAAACCATCAAAACATCCAATTGCCTTTTCTACTTCACCACTCATGTCAAGATATCTATTGTGCGCCATGCCCCAGATGGATGTAGAGAAAAAAAAAAGAAGAAAAAAAGAAGAAATTCCACCGTCATAAAAAGCAGCAGCTTCCTCACTCAACCTACAAGTCCCGTCCCGCAGGCCGCTTCACAGGATGCGCTTCCGTGTTAAACACCCACTCGTCGAGGCTGATGACGTCTTCGTCTTCAAAGGTGAGGTAAAAGTACTTGGTGGTCTCGGCTAGCCAAAATGTCTGCGAGGAACTTGGGTGTTAGCATCTCTGACTCTTCTTTTCTTTTTCTTTTTCTTTTTCTTTTTCTTTTTCTTTTTTGACTTCTCAGCATCACGACTTGCCTCCATGCTATCCACCTTGTCGCTCCCCCGTCTCGTCGCATCCGCAATCGTCGCAAATGCCAAGTCCGTCTCCGTCTCCTTGACGATGCCCTCCCACATGCGCCATGCGGCGTCCCGCCAGATGGCGTCCCCCGTCACGCGCCACATGTAAAAGACGCTCTCAATGGCCTCCGGCCGCAGCATGTATCGCGTGTCGTCGGCGCGGACGAATCCGCCGGGAAGGAGGGTGTGGCCCGTGGCTGCTGTAAAGAGTGCCTTGTTGTAGGGGCACGGGGCGTCCATGTCTTCGCACTTGTACAGCGTACTTGATTCTGGCATGATGTTGGTTTCAAACGAGTCGTACGCCCACACACAACCGGCAGTGAGGCGGGCCGCGAGATGAACATAGTCTTTCCGATTGAGCAACTTGCCGGCAAGGGCGTACATGCCTCCCACAAAACACGTCAGGTGCTGCATGGATGCCTCGGCGTCGCGCTGCTCGGCAGAGACGTCCATGTTGCCTGCCATGAGAATATCCTTGTCCCCGGGCGTCATGGGCTTGAAGAGCAGGACATCTCGACCGGCATCCAGCGCTGCGGTGGTCATGTCCGCATACTGAGGATCCAGGCCGCCCAGCAGAGCGTACATCTTGGGGAGGTATTCGTATTGTGAATCCGCGCCGGCACCAAACGTGAAGAAGCCGTCCTCGATCTTGCCGCGCCGGAAATTCAGGTCCCAGGGCCACAGCCCAGGCGCCTTGGTGTGATTTTGGTGCTCGTAAAAAAACCTCTTCACTCGTTCTGTCGCGTCGTAATACTTGGCATCGCCGGTAATCTGACTGAGACGGGTAAACTCGACGCACAGAGAGCCGCTCGCAGCGCTGGAAATGCTGCTGTCACCAGTCGTCTCGCCGGCCTGAGCCTTGGTATAGCTGAGCCAATGCGTGGGCAGGCGGTTCGGCGTGTCAAAGGCCATGTACAGAGCATCACCAAGCTCGACGGCCTTGCTGAGCAGCACCTTTTCCTGGGACAAGTCATAGGCGGAAAGCAGCCCGCCCAGGTAGCGAATCGTCACCTCAAAGACATTGATGGTGCCGCCGTCGTGCTTGGACCAGTTGATCTTGGCGACTCGTTGGACGGCCTGGTAGAATTCGTCCTTGAATCCCATGATCCATAGCGAGTCCAAGGCATCGACGAGCTGGGCAGACCAGCCCGAGAAGGTGGTCTTGCCCTTGCCAGATAAGGGCTTCAGTTCGTCTTGACCCCACGCATGACGCTTGTACGCATTCCAGCTCTTGATGAATGCCGTCCTGACGGCTTCCTTGCGCGCCCTAGCGGGGCCTTTTTTGCCTTTTCCCCCCTCTTCCCCATTCTTGCCATTGTTGCTCTTGTTGGAGGCTGTCTGATGGCGCTGGATCCGAGGCAGCGTCTTTGGCACTCCCGATGGCAGCGAGACGGGGTCTTTTGGCGGATGGAAAATCTTGGCTTTGCTCCAATCTATGGTGCTGGGAACATATGTGGTATTGTGGTGAAAGGAGGGGGACGTAATCGTAGACGTGGATGGAAATGAGGTTGATGACGATGAAGATGAAGTCGGTGATGACGAAGAGCTCGACAGAAACCCGTGGCGCACTCGATGAACAGGAGCCCATCCCCGCCAGAGCAGAACGGCAAGCAGCACGAACACAGCAAGCGCAACGTAGCGACGAGGCACAGGGCCTTGAAGACGGATTACCATGATGTCAGCATGTCCCGGACTCGCGGGTGCCAGCTGAGCATGTGTGCAGCACAACCAAGTAGGTACCTAGGATGGGAGAAAGAATCCGAATTTTATTTTATTCTGTGTTTTTGTCCCCTTTTTTCCTCTTTTCCCTTTTTCTTTTTTTTTTAAAAAAAAGGGAGGGGAAAGAAAATGTCAGGCATCCCAGTTAGGAACAAAGAAGCGCGAGAGCTGGGAACGAGCATGCATGGAGGGCAAAGCGGGCAAGCGCCAAGGACGACTTCAGGGACAGGCACGCTGGTCCGGTTGCCTTCTGGTCGGTGGCGACTTGACACAAGGCACAAGCACAGCGCATGCAAGCACATGCACATGCACACGCATTGCAGGCCGCAGCTGGCCGCAGCTGCCGGTACTTCACTGCCTGCATGTGCATCATGTGTGAGCCGTGCCGCCACCGGCACCCATCGACCAGTCAAGCGCAACGATCAGATTAGCATGTGCTGCCCGCCTGCCTGCCTGCCTGCCTGCCGGGACCCTTGCTCGAATGCCCTGTCCCGACACCCCAGTACCTGGTACCTAGTACCTGGTAGCTCCCCCGTGCGGCTTCAGCTCCCCACTGCATGTGCGCGCACGCCAGGACAGGGAGGACAGCTTGGCTGGGCCCAGCACTGCTCACTACAGCCTCGCCCTGTGCTCCGCATGTGCTGACTGCCTGCCCTTTGTGCATGCAAAGACATCAAATTTTAGATGCAATCAGTCTGGTCTGGTCTGGTCTGGTTTGCTTGACGCTTGGGTCGGATTATTGAGTGCGGCTGAGACTCTTGCTCATTCACCATCCCTTTGTTGACTTTGGCCAACCAGCCTTTTTAAACCGTCCATTCTCCAAGACACATTCACCCACACATGACGCGTGCGTTTCCCGCCCTGGCCCATCATCCAACGCTCCTACTCTCGTCTTAATAAAATGAATGTATCTCGAGTTGATCGTCGAATCTAAATCATCATGATGATAGTGATAATAATAATAAAAACAAGTATAGCTCTGTCCCTCCACAAAACCCACTTCACTCCATCCGTCATCTCCCAATGTGCCGCTTCACGCAACAGTTGCACCTGGCATAAAAGATAATTCATCTTTGCGGCCGAGATTGTTCTTGCTGCACGCACATTCCTAGTCTGGGTTGTCCCGTTGCTCTACTCCTGTCTGGCGCCTGTCTTGCCTTTCCTAGACTCCAGCGGTCAAGAAGTGATCTTGTTTGTCAAAT
The DNA here is from genome assembly GCA_018360205.1 of Claviceps digitariae. Taxonomy (NCBI): domain Eukaryota; kingdom Fungi; phylum Ascomycota; class Sordariomycetes; order Hypocreales; family Clavicipitaceae; genus Claviceps; species Claviceps digitariae. The sequence continues at coordinate 17,763 of SRPT01000141.1, forward strand.
CTTCCCTTTATCTTTCAAAAAAAAAGGGAAATTCCGGACTTCCTGGAACCACGGCTGCTGATCTGCCATCTTTGTCTATGGTCCATGCAACTCCCTTCCCCCTCCAAAAAAGAATTTGCCACAAAATAGCACGTCGGCCTGTGCAGGTTGCCACGGCCCGCAAATAGCTATGGCAGCTAGACGAGCTTCAGAGGATGCAAAGAGTCGCTCGCGGGTTCCCGGGGTTTGACCCGTCATTTGCTGCTCCGACGAACAATCTGCATCGTGGTTCTCATCGTCTTCTCCGGCGATGGGCTATTTTCTCCCTTCACGCAGCAAGCCACGCTTGTCAGCTCTACAACCTATGTAGGACTCAAGATCCCGCTCCGTGGGCTTCTTTTTCAGCGATTCTTTTGCCCACCTGCGATGCTTTAGCATGCTTAGCAGTGTCAAGCCTGTCTGATCACCTTTTCAAAAAAACAACAACAAAAAAGAGACAGCTTTCTCTGGCCATTGGCGCGTCGCTCAATCGTAGCCACCGCCAATCTGACTGTGAAACGCAGTGCTAATGCTCTTCTCGTCATCGTCATATCGTCGACCATATCCACTCCCTGGCCCAATGCGCCCATTGCTTTCCACATACTGCTTGAGTCTGTCGCTCTGCGTGTACGAGACGGGACGCATGCCCGTCACTGCATCGTGCAAGCCAGCGCCCAAACTCACACCGCCCTGTCCGACGCCTTTGCCGCCGAGCACGCTGCTCGTGGCATCCGTCAGTTCAGAATTGGCCACGCTTTCGCCGGCAATGCTTTCCGCCGCTCGTGCCCGTCCTTTGTTGCCACGTCCAGGAGCTGGAACGCCCGGAAGGCCAGGCCACTGGTCAGGCGTGAAGCTGGAGAACATGGGTGGGAACGATGTATTGAGGTTGGCACCCCCAAACGCTGAGCCCTGGATAGAGGATACGTCATCAGGAATATAGGATAGCATAGATCCCGCATCGAAATCTCGCCCAGGTGGGCCGCCGCCATTGAACCGACCATTGCCATATCCGCCAGCGCCAGCACCAGCACCAGCACCAGCGACAGCGCCATAGTGCGACTGGTAGTTGTTCTTCTGCCGAAAGCTAACCTTGGGACGGCTAAACTGGAGCAGACAGGCCTGCAAATTGGTCAGAGGCCCCTCGACAAAGCACTTGCGGTCCTTGAAATGCACCAGCAAATTGTGCCAAAGCTCGTGCTTAGACAAGACCTTGGGGTTACCCAAAATTACCAGACCATATTTGGCTCGAGTGAGAGCCACGTTCAGTCGCCGAGGGTCAGAAAGGAAGCCAATGCCCTGATTTTCGTTGGATCGGACGCACGAAAGCACAATGAAATCCTTTTCACGGCCTTGGAAGGCATCGACAGACGCCACCTCAACTTCCTTATAAAACTCCTTTTTGTACGTCCCCGAGTTCTGCATTGTCGTGACAATGTAGCTCCTCTGGCCCTCATACGGCGTGATGACTCCGATTTCCCACGGTTTGACACCTGCCTTGAAGAATCGTGTAACCGTCTTCTCCACGTTGGAAGCCTCCGTGCGGTTGAGGTAAGAGGTTCCTGATGTGGAAATTTCCTCGTGGCCAAGATTCGACCAAAACATCATGGGCGTCTCCACAATAGGCCAAGGAAAGTCGACATCTTTTCTGAGACGATGCTCATGCGTGATGCCATTCTGCAGGCTACCGTCGTAGAACATGTTGGACGGGAATTCGGAGAGGCATGGGTGCATTCGGTATTGCGTGGTGAGCCGAATGGGAGCAAGCTGAAGCTGAATCAGTCGTTCAAAAAGTGATTGATTCAGGCCAGCCTTGGCCGCTTTCTTGTTCATGATGACGGGCCCAAGTTGCTTGTGGTCGCCCACCAGAACGACCTGCTTGCAACCAAGAACGAGAGGGATCATGCACTCCGGCTCAGCCGACTGAGTAGACTCATCGATGAGCACGTTTCGAAACTTCATCTTGGACAGTCGAGGATCACCAGCACCAACGCAGGTGCAACATACCACGTCTGCGTTGTTGAGAATTTCTCGTTCGGCGGCCTTGGTAAGCTGTTTGAATTTCTTTTCATCCTGACTAGACAGTTCTCCAACGTCATTCTTCAACTGCGAAAGTTTGACAAGTTCATTATTGAGCCCAACCGACCGGACTTGCTCGTGCAAAGAGAGTGAGCTGACCGAGGATTCGACATCCTCTCGAGATTTAGCCGTCAGACGGACGACCTTGAGACCCGTGCGGTGGACCCGGTCGCAAAGCTGGTCAACGGCCACGTTGGACGGAGCGCAAACTAGGACTTGATTGCCACTCATCTTAGCAAGATGATAAATGATAGTGGCGGAGGTTACAGTCTTGCCGGTTCCCGGTGGTCCCTGGATAAGACTCAAGGGCTTTTGAAGCACGGATTTGATGGCATCGATTTGGCTCTGGTTGAGCTCAGGAAGTTCCGGAGCAGACCATTTTCTGGGAAGCTTTGTCTGCATTGGCTGTAATTGGACCTCGTGCCCCAAAAGCGTGTGGAAAATGTAGCCGGAAACGCTCAAGTCGTCAACAGCAAAGGTTTTCATGGCAAGCTGCATGCGATCGTACGAGGTGGCCTTCCAGACGTAATCGGCGGAAAAATTGTGAGAAAGATCCGTGGGGACGTGTTTCTCGTTACCAGTCTTACGCAACTCGAGACAAACTTCATCCGACTGGCTGTTGGGGATTTTGATGACATATCCGACGCCTTCCCAGGGATCGCGAAGTTCACCATTGTATCGAAGTCTCATTTCGTCACCAACGGCAAGCTTCACATCTCCAGATTCGATCTTGTGGAGGTTAAAGCTGACGAGATGCTTGTTGTTGAGACCGTAGTCCCAACGAACGACGAGGCCGTCTTCTGACTGAGCTTCCTTGAGTTTCTTGTCGTAGTCCGACTCCATTTTGACGAGTGGTCCAAAGATATTCTGGTAATGATAGGGATCATCGTATCGCAAGAGCACCGGGTCAGGATCGTCGTCAATATGAGATGCTTTTTCAAGATCTGTCACAGTGGCGTTTGGCTCAACCTTCCACATTTCTTCCAGCCTTGCAATCGTGGTGGGAGACAGGTGACGAGCGCGGAGCTGCTCGACATCGGAGGGCGCACTGACAAGCCAGGTTAGAAAGGCGCGCTCCGCGATCAAAGGTTCCCAGCGAGAGATGTCCCAATTCATATCCTTGTTTGATGTGCTAGCTGCACAAGGTTGCCGGCATAGAAGAACAACGACCGTATCGGATTTTGCCGGAATAAAACCGAGCAAGAAGGCATTTTTCGTTCCACAGTTATAGCACTCCAGGACGGTATCTCCAAGAGCAGAATCAGGGTGAAGCTGAACCTCTTTATGTCTCGCTCGGACTAGATGATTGACGATATGGGTCGATGTGCCGGTTCCCCTGGCGCTGCAAAACCACTTGTTACAGGTCAAACATTTGACGACACAGGCAGGAGAGTGGATGCCACAGTAACTTTAGCAAATATGTTAGCTTTTTCATCATCTCTTGATTATTTTCGCACGGTATGCTTGGCAATGTGTTGCTTACGCGCAAGCATGGGCGGGAAGCTCTTTGGGTTCTTCGACATTCTTCAATTTCAAGCCCATCATGCTGTCTACAGGGACGCTGTTGAGACTTTCGTTTTCATCATCTTCAAAGGCTTCGGTCTGGTTATCGTCGTCGTCGGCGCGTAAACGGCCACTATGACCACCGCCATACTTGGCATAGAGCAAGTTATCGTCGGGCCCAAGAGTGGATAAATCATCAGCTCCAGCCTTGATGGCTGCGGCCGAATCAGAGATTAGATGGTTGCCGACATGAGTGAAGGCACCTTCCATGGTGTCTTGTAAAGGGGTGGTAGTGTGAGACTGAGGGATCGGGTCGTTCGCGGGCCGTTGTCCTGTTTGTTCATATCAGCCAAGCAGTGAATGACCGTCACCGCAAAGGGCTTGGCGGTGGCAGAGCTTTGTGATGTGACAGTCTCTTGCGAGGGAAACAACAGAATGCCAAGGAATTTTTGAGTCCGAGTCTTACCCTTAGTCTTTCAAAATGTTCGGTATATATGATCTTCTGCCCGGCGCAGCAGATTGGAGCGGCTCGGCGCGGAATGGGTAAAAGATTTCGTTGGTTCCAAATTGTGCTGTAGTTTTCACATCATCGCGGCAAAGCTTATGGTGGAACAAACGGGGCAGCTGCAATCGTTAGCTGCGCCAAAAAGTGCAGACAGCTATGTTCTTTTGCAGTGAAACGGAGAGGACAATGAGTCGGCGAAAGGTTATAGACGAAGGCTTGTTTTCGAAAGAACGCAGGTTTGCCGATGTCGTCCGTGGCAAGAAAGAAGCCCGACCCTGGTGCAGCATCGGACTTTTAGTGGGACATTTTGCGCCCACGTGATGAGATTGTTTCTTATCGATATGTTGCAGCCAAAAAAAAAAAAAACACTTGGGATTGGCGGTTCATCGAAACTGGTTTTCGAAGTGGGCCATCGCGAGGTTGACCAAGTGAATGAAATCTCGAGCCTGTCCTTGTTAACAAATGCGAAAACCAGCCAACACGCACACCACGGAACTTGAAACCTGATTGTTAACGAGAAGTTGACCAGTAGGCGCAAAGCAACATGATTGTAAGTCCACCAATAAAAGCCGTCTTTAGCATTTGTTCGGCCATACTAATCAGTGGGCTTCTTCATAGCGACGGCAAGCTCGCCAACGACGGGATTATCTTTATCGAAGAGCGCTGCTCCTTCGTGATGCCGAGATTGGCGAAAAGCGAGCAAAATTACGAGCGTCTTTGGCGTCGGGAAAGGCTTTGGATCCTGCCATCGCCAACGATAAAGCCTTGCGCAAAGATTATCAATATGACGAAAGCACTCCCGACCTGAGCACAAATGAGCAGCTGGATCTTGACGATGAATACGCACAACTTTCTGGAGTGGTAGACCCTCGTGTTTTAGGTAAGTCACGGACAGACGACTTGGAATCCCGCCTAGTCGCGACCTTAATTTCGATCGCATACTGATCAGCATCAGTCACAACTTCACGAGATCCTTCAGCGCGATTATCAGCATTTGCAAAAGAAATAAGATTATTACTTCCCACATCTGTTCGTCTGAATCGTGGAAACCTCATTCTTCCGGATCTAGTGAAGTCAGCTCAAACTGCCGGCTTGTCCGATCTCATTCTGCTTCGTGAGTAACTCATTTCTTCTTTACGCTCACTCGACAGAAAGAATCAAAATTGAACAGCAATAGATGAACACCGAGGCACCCCCACTGCTCTAACGCTGTCACATTTTCCACATGGACCGACTATATCCTTTTCACTTCACAACGTCGTACTGCGGCATGATATTCCGGGAAGCGTCAGAGGAACAGTATCCGAATCGTATCCGCACATCATCATGGATGGCTTTACATCGCCGTTAGGAAATCGAATCGCCAAAATCTTGAAGCATATTTTCCCACCGAGAGAAGCCATAACTAGCAAAAACAAAATGGGCAATCGAGTTGTCACTTTTAAAAACATTGACGACAGCATCGAGGTCAGACACCATGTCTTTGTGCGAACAGGATACGACAGCGTCGAGCTTGCAGAGGTCGGGCCCAGAATGACCATGCGGCCATTCGAGATAAGGGGAGGCACACTTGAGAATAAGGATGGAGATGTTGAGTGGCATCTGTCGCAGTACACAAGAACAGCAAAGAAAAAGAATTATCTGTAAAGAAGATTGTTTCTTCAGCCATCTCGTGGTATAAATAACGACCACCTCACGCCGCCTTATTTCGGGAGGTAATCTATGCATCTTGGGGAGTCCACAAACGACTGATTGAGTGGTCATTACGAAAAAATACCAATGGTTCGTACTGGCGCTGAAGATAAAGATGCTGTAGACTTGTTGAGGCTATCTTGCACAACACGCTTGGCAGTTGTTTTTGCAATAACGTGGTGTAACAGCCCCGCGATGATGTACACAAGAAACAAGCGGTTCAAAGAGCCGTAGATCGGTGACAAAACGAAGGGTTCATGAGCGACAGGTCTGTCAAACAGGGATGGACTACCATGCTGCAAACACTCGGCGGCTTGAGCTCCGCTTCCAAGGTCATGGCCAGGTATCTCAAAAGAAGACGGGCCATTTTGTATCTCACTTGAACAATGCTCCATCTTGTACATTCAAAATTCATGGTATACATGTCGATGGATGGATTGCGTGACATGATTGCCGTTTTTTTGTGCCGATGCATTCGGTTTGGCCGACGGTATCAATGACGAACGTGGTCTTGCAATAGCGACAGGGACGGTTCTGTGATCCTGGTGGTTCCCTCAATGGGCCATGACTCGTGATGACTGGATTGCAGAGGCTGCGTAGGCAATTCTCCGGATTGCCTGATGGCCCGACTACTATTCCATCTCCAGACACCGCTTTCTTGTTTCTTATGGAGAGAGATTCGGCAAGCTTGTAAGCCAGACCACGATGCCACGAGATGAAATGACACGACTGATTACAACAGTCCATCGGCACCCAGCTCCATCTTAAACCAGTGACTATTGTTGCGTTTCAATCCTTGTCGTGACAACTTGAACAAAGAACCTTGTACGCTTGGAAATAAAACTTGCTGTATCGTAGAGACTTTTTCTCCAAGTTATGGTATAATTCTGCCTGTAAATCAGGTATATTGCAAGCCAAATTTCAGTTCGTTTCGAGGCAATTTTTCACGCGACAAGTATGATAGTACTACGTATTCTACTCGGAATCAATCTTCGGAAATTCTCCACCACGTATCAACAGCATTTCGCATTGGCCGGCCAATCATGTCACGGTGCCCGGTACGTACAACATGCCAGCAACTGAGCAAGTGCTTTCGCCAGTGCGGCAGTACCGCATGTGCCGCATGCCACATTGCCTCATAGCAGACGTGGCCTGGTGGCTGACGTTCTCGTCTTTCCCGGCATCTATCAGAGGGCAGTGCACGCGCCCCTGCCAGTTTAATTCGGCAAAGTTGCATCATCGAATAGATTCCTCCACCCTTTGTACGACACGGGGCCGCGCCGCCGTGGAAAAGAAGAAACGGGGAAAGAAAAGAAAAGAAAAGAAAAGAAAAGGAAAAGGAAAAGGAATGAAGCTCACCACCATGTCCACCCTGGTCACATCCGCCACAACCGCCATGGGCGGCGTGGATATGTATACCTCATGTATGCATATGCACATCTCAATGATGAGATGACAAGATCGTGGGGGCCCCACCACGATGGACATGTCTGAAAATGTCTGGTAATCCCCGAGTCCCGAGTGTCCCCGATGGCCCCAGCCCATTCGTAACTATTTTTGATTGGCCCACCTCCCCAGCTGGGCGTCCCGCCAACCAATCAACCAACCAACCAACCAACCTGCTTCGCTCATTCATTGACTGACCTGCTTTCGCTCCAATTGCATCGTCCTTCTCCAAAGCTCAAAGCGTCATATCGCAGCAACGTCCGCTTTCGCCAGCTGCCTCGCCGTCGCAACATTCACAATTGACATCTGCGAAACACAAGTCATGTCATACGGACAAGCAAACCCATATTACCAAGGCCCTGCGCAAGAAGCAGGCCATGGCTACGGCCAGGTACGTCCAAGCGATATACAAGGACAAGGCTTCGGCGCATCCGGATCAAAAGAACCGCTCATATTGTGAAGTGTTTTCGTGGCCGACGCCCGACGCTTGTTTGCTTTCATGCCTCTGTCCCCTGTCAAAACGACTTTCTAGCGACTAACTCTATAATTGTTTCTATACAAAGGAAAACCCTTACGCTCAAGGCCAATATGAAATGCGCGACTATGGAGACGACGCTCAGCAACACGGGTCGCAACCGTCGCCGCAGTCCAGGGTCCTCCCTCTGGATCAGTTCCTGCAGCGAGTCAAACAGCTACGGAGCGATATCGACGGTCTGTCGGGCTCAGTAGACTACATTGGCCAGCTACATCAGCGCACTCTGGCGAGCACAGATTCGCAGGCCAAGGATCAGCTTGACCATTACGTGTCGCAAACCCAAATCCAGACCACGGCCATCAAGGACGGTATCAAGGGCCTGGAGCGCGACCTCGCCAACACGACCGACAACCACCGCAACACCAAGAATACTCAGCTGCAATCTTTAAAGACGTACTTTAAGTCCGAATTAGCCAAGTACCAAAGCGTGGAGCACGAATACCAGCAAAAGTACAACCAGCAAATTCGTCGTCAATATGAAATTGTCTATCCAGATGCTTCCGAAGAAGAGATTCAACAGGCCATGGAGTCAAATTATAGTGGTGAAGGTGTCTTTCAGTCAGCAGTAAGCTTCCATCTCCTGCGCCGGTTCTTCTACACAGTCCTGTGTGTGTGTGTGTGTGTGTGTGTCAGATCATGATGGGCTGACAAACGACATTAGCTCAAGGACAATCGAGCCGGTCACGCCACGTCCTTACTCGGCAACGTCAGAGCCCGTCACAACGAGCTGCAACGCATTGAACAGACCCTGTCCGAGCTAGCTCTCCTATACCAAGAACTAGCCACCGTGGTCGAGCAGCAAGAACCCGTCATCCAGGCAGCCGAAGAGAACGCCCAGCAGACCACCGATCACCTGGCCCAAGGCAACGAGCAAGTCAAGCACGCTACAGACTCTGCCCGACGCGCCCGCAAGCTCAAATGGTGGTGCCTCCTGATTGTTGTCATTATCATCATTGTTGTCGCGCTCGGAGTCGGTCTTGGTATCTGTCTCACCGGCAACAACTGTGGCCGGAAATAAAGAGCAGCATCAGCATCATTTCCGTTGAAATCTAATCTTTGCTCAGGAAGAGCAAGAAACGCATAATAGGAAGGGAGGCCATTTCAGTATTTCTCGTCGAGACGCGTAGCAGGCGTTTAATCTTTTTTTGTTCTTTCTTCTCTTTTTTTTTTTTTTTGCAAACATGATCATGATGCTACATCTGCCCCACGTCCTGCGGAGCCATACTTGTCTATACTACATTGGCTTAGCAGGTAATAATAATCCTGCTCTCTTTCTTTTTTTCTAATTCGAGAGGAAGGGGGTTTTATTTTAATTGTTTATCTATTTATCTTTATGTTTCCTTTTATTTTTTTACCTTTTCTTTTATACCTTTTTCTTTACCCCTTTTCCTTTTCCTTCTTTTTTCCCCTCTTTTCCTTTCCCTTTTCTCCTTTTAAATGTTCCTTTCTTCATTTCTCCTAGAAAAACCACGGCGCTGAAATATTTACTCTCTCCCCCACTTCTTACTCCCGAACCCGTTTTCACATCATGTGAATCACATCTCCGACACTACTCATGTTCTACGTTATGACAAAATTGGGTAATTGATGATTCTACGCGCCGTGCATGACCAAGCAAAGCATAAAAGAAATTCCAAAAAAAAAAAAAATTAAGTGCATTTTCGCGGGAGAATCAAAGAATTCGTGGCTCCTACTTGCAACCACGGCAAGCTGTGACGAAATGTGGTAAATGGGAATAGATTGGGATGGTGGTAATGAGGTGAAGGGGGAGCTGGATACAGGACGGGCATGAAGAGATGGCGTCATGTTTGTATATCTTATGAGGTGGATAACTGAGTGTTTCTACGGTCGGTCCATAGTGGATGATGAAGTTGAGATGAATTCTAAAAAAAAAATTAAATTGGCTTTTTCAGTTGGTGGGCTTGAACGGGGTGGTGAGGGCGTTTTTGTTCCTGTGTTGGTGCAAGCCAATTGGTGGATGCGCACTCAACCACACGACACGAAACAATCAAACATGATAAATGGAAAATGGTAAATGGTAAATACAAACATGACATAATAGGGAGGAGGACGTGTCATTAAAAATACCTACTGCGCAAGGGACCCGCTATGGACCGATACATGTACAAAAGACCAACCCACCAGACGACAACTACATCGAATCTTCCACAATACACTCCAGAAGACCTCTTTCTTTATAAGAGACACCTCTTTACCCAGGAAAATACGAAACAAACTACTCCCTCCCATTGTAGAAAATCCCCTGCTCCCACGGCATTATTCCCCACACCCCCCAAACTGCCACGGATTTGTTGTGCCGTGGCCATCCATGCATGGGGATCGGAAAGTTGCGACTTTCTGGGCTTACACTTACAAGTTGTTCTTGCTCCAATTTTTTTTTTTCCTTCTTTTTTGGTTTTCTTTTCTTGTATTCTGCTTCGTTGAATAGGTGGTGGTAGAGCGTTTTGTTTGTTTCTACAGAAGAGGGGGGAACAGGATGGACAACCGCGATGACGAGGTCAAGGTGAATGGAGGAAAATGCCATTCATGGTGGCCTTTTTTTTTGGCTTTTTTGGCTTCTTTTTCTTTTTCCAATGAGTAACTCTTGGTTTACCGGCCCATACCGAAACCAGACGGGCCATCGGCGTTGGCCAGCTTGGCTGCCAGTTGTGGGTACTTCTCGGCGACCTGCACTTGTGTTCTGGTGGCTTCAGCGTAAGAGAGGGCGTTGACGATTTCTCCCTCCGTACGGGCAAGCTCGGCGGCGCGCTCAAAATACTTGAGGGCTTCCGTGACCTTGTTCTGTTGCAGGAGAAGCTGGGCCATGGTGGCCACGGCAATATCACACTCGGGATCGACTGGAAAAGAAAGAGAGAAAAAAATGTTAGCCCGTTGAACAATGTGGCATGCGATTGACTGTGCAGGACAGAAAGAAAGGGGTAAAAGCTTACTGATAAGGGCTTTCTGGCAAAGCTGCTCGGCCTCCTTGAAATCTTGCTTCCACTGGAACAGGCCAAGGGCCTTGTTAATGAGGGGCAAGACGTTCATAGACATGGGCTTCGTCTGCTTTTCCATCTCCATGGCCTTGTCAAACTTCTCTACGGCTTCAGAGTAGTTGCCTTGGTCGAGCAGCAGTTCGCCGTAGTAGTTGTAAACGTCGGGAACTTTGGGGAAGTTCTTGATGCATCGTCGAAATGTGGCCATTGATGAGGCAATAGAGCCCATCTTGTACTGGGTCACACCAAGCTGAATGTGGGAGAAGATGAAGTCTTTGTCCAGGTCAATCGACTTCTGGTAATCTTTCTGGGCGTCGGCGAGATCGCCTTTGATGAAGCTGGCCTGCGCGCGGTGGTAGTAGACATCGGGGTCGTCCTTGTCCTGTTCAAGAGCCGTGACAAACTCGGCGTCGGCCTTGATGGGGTCGCCCAGCTCCAGCCTGATGCTGGCGCGTTTAATATAACTCTGAATCATCTTGGGGTCAAGTTCGATGCTCTTGTCAAAATCTTGAGTAGCTTCCGCATGGTTTCCGATCAGAGTTCGCATGGTGCCACGGCAGTTGTAGGCCAGAGCCTCGTAGTCGCCCAGTTCACCAAGCTCTAGCGCCTTCTCAAACGCTTGCCTGGCTTCTTCGTAGCCCTCTCCTGTCTTCTTCTCCAGTGCTTGAAGACCGAGCTGCAGCTGTCCCTTACCGGTCTGGGGGTCGAGCTCGACCGAGTCCTCGAGGCCCTCAGGACGAGGCTTTTGGCGGAAGCTCTGGAGGTAGTTGCCGACAAAGATGGGACTGGGAAGCTTGACGGGTCGCGAGGCCATCATCTCCTTGGCGCGGTGCTCCGCAAAGACCTTGAGCAGTCGCTCGACAGCGTGGGCAGTAGACTCGCTCTTGAAGTTGTCAATGATGCATGATGCGGTGAAGTCGAGAAGGGCCTCAGAGTACTTCTTCTGGTGCTCGTAGGCAGTAGCTCGGCGGTTGATGGCCTTGATGTACTCGGGATCCATGTTGATGGCAGCGGTGGTATCGTCCACAACCTTGTCCCATTCACTCATGGCGCTGTGGCAAGCGGCTCTGTTGGAGTAGAAGACGGGGTCGGGCTTGCAGAGAATGGCCTGCGAATAGAAACCAATGGCCTTGTTATATGCCTTGTCGCCGTACGCTCGGTTACCAGCTTGCTTGAGCTTTGCAGCATACTGCTCACGTTGCTCCGGTGTCAGATTCTTTACGCTCTCTTGGTTAATCTCGGGAAGGTCGTCCTCGCTCTCAATCGAGGTAGTCTTTGTCTGTGATTCGGCAGGGCTTGATTCTTTGGTCTCGGCAGCCTTGCGCTCGGCCTCTTTTCGCTTCCGTCTTTCCTTTTTGCTGAGCTTGGGGGTTGAGTCTGACTTGGGTTTCTGCAAGGTCTAGGCGTTAGTCAGGGGACCATGTCATTTTTTTTTTCGCCAATATTCCAGTTGTTGACTGAGATCGGGAGTGACTGTGCAAGTCTCGCAAAAGATAGCAGCCACATGGACTGCTATCCAAATGCCACGATGATTTCAAACTAAAGACACGGGGGAAAAAATCCAAAGGACCAGAACATACCGAGTCAGAGTTCAGGTAATAGACTGCTCCGGCACCAGTGACCACTACAGCAACACCGGCAATAGTGTAGACTACGGCTTTGTTCTCCGAGATCCAGGACGTGAGGCGATCCCAAGTTGACGACGGCGCATCTACCGGAATGGCCATGGGCCTCGGGGGAGGCATTGACGGCAAGGGGTTAGACATGATGTGGCGGGTATGAAAATGCTGGTAATTTATTAAACAAGGGGATTCAAAAAGTGACAGATTGGGAAGTAGGACTGGTCAGATGGCGCGATGACCAGAGGGCACGCGGAGATGGAGACAGGACGGTGAAGCTGGCTGCACAGGCGCAGAAAAAAAAAAAGCTGCATGTGCCTTCGTGATCCAGCAGAGCAGAAGCGGCCTCGAAATTTCGCAGCTTGCGGCTCCACCACAGACTGCTGTGTGCTCTGGGGCCCACTACGCGCAGCTCGCTGCAAGGCTCATGATGTGGCTTAGCTAATCAACTCGGCTGTGGCCAATGACATGTCGTCCAACAAACGGAACATCCAATGTTTGCGTCGTCCAAGCTGCGTCTGGTCAACAAAGGCAAAAAGGAGACGGAACTGCTTTGCACTGTCGGTCCAGGGCAATTTCCGAAAAGTAACATGTCCAATGCATTCGGATCTTGAGGGTGACAAAGAGGGAGAAGGGTATAAAATGCGTGGACCTTCACGGGTAGTCGAGACGATTTGGTCCAGCTGTCCAATTCCACCATGCAGCTGGCGCAATGATGTCTCGAGTACCTAGGTACCTAGTCTGTCTGGTGGAACATTGCAGCCTCCGAGGCCCCGGGAAGCAAGTGCACAGACTGAATCCCTTCATTCTTTATGTATCTCGACATGGGGAGCGGTTGCCAATCCTATCATGTGAATTTTGGCCAACATGATATCATGCCTGGCAATATCTGACCTGTGCGCGAATTACCGTGACGGCAGAACGGAGATACTGCACCGCCTCGGAGTCTGACAGCGTGTCCGCTACCGGCGTCAAACCCCAAGGTTCCCCCATGCCGCGATACCCTGGCTCCCCGACGCCCCAAGTCATGAAGACAGCCGATTTGTCAGATTACAAGCACTCGTACTGGCCGACGCATTCAGTTGAAGCATCTCTCAGGGCGCCTTGAAGATTGACCATTGTTCATACCAGCATTTCTCTGAACGCCACGGCGGCTTTGAGCTTCTTTACCGACCTCGGACCACCTACCTCGAGCCTCTCTCATCAGTGCTCACGGCTTGCGTACAATTCTGCACGCCCAGTCGTTGCGTCCTTGAGTAGACAAAGTCCCTTTCCCAACTCACCCCGCAAAGATGTCGCCCAGCTTTGCCCTATTCACATCTTTACGATACGATGTCAAACTCAGACAAGTTCGTTCCCAAGGCATAGAGCATGCTGGGTGGAACTACCACAATGAATCACCGCTGTATATGCTGGACTACCACCGAGATCGATTGCTGCGCGCCGCCACGCACTGGAACTGGCAGCCGGCGATAGAGAAACTGTCCGGAAGCACGGGCCTGCAATATCTCGCCGAGGCTGCCCAAGCTGCCGTCGGACCTGCAGAGTCGGAACCACTGCGATTGCGCATCATGGTGACCCAACAAGGCGAAATCAGCTTCCAGCGATTCAAAACACCTGCAAGCGCAATGGGCAATCTGTTTCCCGACACACTCCCTCCCCCTGGCACCAAACCCAGCGCCGGCCAGCCCCAGGTTCCTCCGCTGTTTACAGTGGTGGTGGACGACTTGAACTCGTCTCGTTCCGAGTACACTCACTTCAAGACCACGAACCGAGCTGTCTACGAGGATGCCCGTACCAGGGCCGGCATCGGATCGACCCGTCCCGCCGATGCCGCCGAGGTTCTCATCACTAGTGACAAAGACCACTCCATCATGGAAGGAAGTATAACGACACCATATTTCTGGCGAAACGGACGTTGGGTCACGCCCCCCGTGTCTCGTGCATTCAGTCGCGAGCACGGAAGCGGAGGCAATGACGGCACAACAAGGCGGTGGGCTTTGGAGCGGTACGCACGCCATTTCCCTGACTATATGAACGTTTTCTCAATGCCTGCATACTAACGATTATGGGGGGGGCACAAACACAGCGGCTTGGCGGTCGAGCAGGAAGTCAAGGCTCATGAACTTATCGACGGAGAAGAGTGCTACATTAGCAATGGTGTGGGTGGCTTCAGGGCGGGAGTGGTCAGCTTGGGGAGAAGCAGTTGAGTTTCTGTTTAAGTGCATAAGCATCTGCCATTATAGAGACGGACAGACAGCCAGACAGACAGCCATGCGAGGCGCATGGGTACATATTTGATACGACACGTAAGTTGTTGGCATCCGCATTTTGCGCGAAGCGTTATAAGGCCATAAGTAGAAACGACAAGTCACGGTATATGCTCATTTTGTTCGCATGTTGGTCATCTCGTACCTGAATTCTGCGGAGACGTCCTGAAACGGAGTGGTCTCCGGGGACCGTAGCACGTATTCAGAGAGCCAAAAAAAGGTAGACTACACTGAATAAGGGAAGTTGTTTGTTGCTTCTCGCACGCAAATTTTTGCTGGTGGGGGGAAGAAGTGTACGAACTGAACTGGGGGGGGCTGAGCAGACCTCAAGCTGCTTGATAGACGGTGCCCACGCAAGCACAAGCCGGGACACGGGCCGACGACTAGAAGCCTTACTCTGCGTGTCTTAATACTGAAGGAAAATGTACCCCTTGAGTAAGTTAAGTATTTAGGTAGGTAGGCAGCGAAAGTAAACGAGCAGACTCATCTCCATGGGCACGGCTACCCTACACTGATCTTGAGATCCCACAGTGCAGCAGCGCCTTGCTCACGATAGAGACGGCAAAGATGTTTAAACAACCTACCAACACCCCCTCCTCCCCCCCACCAAAAAAAAACACAAATAAAAAATAAAGGCAGTGGAGTCTTGCTCCGCAATCTGCAGGCCTTGGCCCAGCATGATGAACGTCGACAGCCAACGCGGTTGGCAAAAATACAAATACCAGGTTATTGCGACTGGGGACCCCCCCGCCCATCCCGCTTTCAATTGTCTATTATTAACTAAAAACCGGTCGTGCTGGTCGGGACTCGGGGGCAGGCACAGGAACCCGGCAGCGGGTTGGATGCTTTCCGCGGGAGGGGGGGGGGGGAGAGAGCCAACACCCCTGCCAGGGCTGGGTTGCGCATTTGTGCAGTTGGAGCGCCGTGAATAAGGTCGACGGTCCGTTGCATCAGGATGGGTATGACCTAGGGACGGATAGGGGATGGGTTTATGGACGTGATAGGTGCGGCATTGGAGGTTCCGTATGAGACATGCGTACAGGTGTATATATTTAGGCAATATTCATGGTATAAGGAGGGGGAGAGGGCGGTGGCGTGGAATTATCTAGGCATGATGGGGACTATGGACGGTTGAGATATGAATAGCCCCCCGTTGGTGGCGCTGTAGATGGGCATACTTGTGTGATATTTGAGGTTGAGATTATGTGAAGGCAGATCATGGAAGACGACGTTGAGACGACGTTGCTGGACAGTTGTTGGCATCCACATGTGATTGAAATATCGGGATATAAAACAAGTGGGCTATGAGGGCTGGAAAAACTGGATAGGGAAAAAATTGGAGGATGAAAGACGGAAGGGGGGAGAAAAGGAAGCGAGGTGCCCGGGCGGGAAAGGAAAACAGAACCAAATGATATCTCTGAATCTCTGGCAGGGCGTTTACTTCAAAATCGCCGAAAAAGGATCTGATGGGGACCCCCCGGAAATTTCAGTGTCTGCTAGTCAAGGACCATGTGATGCATGGATTGAGTGAGCCGACAGAGTGGTTGAGACAGATTAGCACCACATGCAGAGCACAGCATCTGAGAAACAACCAGACCAGACCAGACCAGATCAGACCAAACGGTGCTTTCATGTTCGTCCTTCACACATCGAACGAACCCCTGAGGCCCTGCAGCCCTAACCCCCTGACCCCTGCCGCCTGACCCGACGTCCGTCCGATGTTGAGCATTTCATATCCATGCATGAGCGTCCATGCGCTTGACGGGGCTCCTTTTCCAACACTGCAATGGCGAGCCATTTTTTATTTTTGTTTATTTATTTTCTTTCTTTAAACAAAAGGAGCAACACATCCAGCATTGGACCGCTTGGAGGTCTGGCGTATTTTATGCTTCCTTCCCCTTCGCCAGAAAAGGTAGGAAACCCCGTTCCGCAAGAACCTGGGTGCCCCGATTTGAGTGTTGTGAGTGTTTTGAGTTGTCATCTCCCAGGAACGCCGAATGCATCCCGCTTGGGTGCCATTACGTCGGGTGGCAACCATGTCTTGGAAGGAAAAGCAAAATGGCAGACACCACGTTGTTCTTTGTCAAGCAGCGGCGCCACAAGCACGGACTAGAAGCAGAAGCATGCGCATGTGCGTAAGTACTAGCTAAGGTAAGCAACAAGTATGTATGTACGCCTGCTGGGCGGCTTGTCCCCAAGCTCCGAAAGAAGACAAGAGCATGTGGCGCCTAGATGCTTCGGAGACGGATTCCTGGGAATCCTGGCCGTCCGGTCAAAAGTCATGACACGCGTTCGCGGATATGTCCTAGAGAGATAGAGCTAGCTCGATAGCTGGTAGGTAGGTGTATCTTGGATCCGGGAGTCTAATCAAGCGAGTCGAGCGGTGCGAGTGGGCAGTTCCGAGCGCTGTCGAGTCGATATTGGCCAGCCTGTCCAGTGTCAGCCAGGGCCAGTCAGTGTTGATATGCAGTCCAATTTTGCAAAACTCCAGATTTCCAGTGCTTCAACATTGTCGTGCTCTCTAGAATAGTCATGGCCAACGTGGACTGAATGCCCGTCGTGCATGTCTCGTCTGCCACGTTGCGTCATCGGCATTCGCCTTCACAACCTGGAGATGGATGATGATGGACGGCGCGTCGACGTTGCCTTCCGTGTTCTTGCTTGAGCGCGCTCAGGCCTCCACGATGGACATGGAGTGGGCTCAGGTCGGTCATCCAGGTCATTCCGAACCATTTGGCCATCCATGTGGAATTTCGGTGCAGACGAGTTTCGGAATCCCCTACGGCCCACTTTTAGTCCTAAAACCTGGCTGAGGCAAGTACTGCCCTAGGTACTTGCCCAGTCGATCTTGCAGGTCGATCTTGCAGGACGATCTTGCAGGACGATCTCGCAGACACAGAAAGTAGCCCGTGATCCCAGCCAGCATCGTGCACATGAACCAGGCTTGAACTGGCCGCTTTCGACCGCTTTCAGCCCGCCTCCCGTCTCTCGACTCCCGACAAAGACGCAGGCAGGCTGTTGCGATTGCTGCTGGCTCGTGGAGTCGTGTATATGGCTGGCCAATCGACACAGTCCGGCCTTTTCCCCCTTTCCCTCGTGGAATGGCTGAACTGGGACTGGGGCTGCTGGGACGCCAGGACTCCTCGACTCCTGCAGTGTCGGACCAGTCGCTGGGCCCACCAGGTGCCGCATCCTTCCAGAGAGAGACGGCTGGATCCACATTGCATGTGCACAGCAACATTCAACACCAAACGCCCAACGCCAAAACGCCAAAAGCGGATGAGCCGATTCCACTAGTCCATGACTCCATGGGCTCTCCGTCCTTCTCCTTCTTCAACGCTCGTACACGCGCTTGTGAGCTTGAACTTGCTACCGAATACTGGCGGCCAGACAGTCCCTACTTGTGGAAATGCAACAGACCCTGCGATGCCAGAGTCTGCAAGGCCCCAACGCCGCCCATCGTAGCGTCGACAGGGGCGGCGCGAACGAAGCCAGCCACCAACATTAGTCCATGACTCCATGTGCTCCAAGAGTCAAGCCAACGTCTCCGTTTTCTCCAAAAAAACCGACAATGCCGACGACCAAGCAATGCAGCAATCCAGCAATGCAGCGAGCCAACAAGCCTAAGCAAACCCAGCTTCATGGCAAGCTAAATTGGTCCAGGCCGCCTTAGTGAATCTCCGTTTCATGCGCTTCAGCCAGACAGACTAGTCTCGCAACGTCGTCAAGGCCGTGCTTCCTTCCGTCGTCTCTCTTTGACATTCCCATCTTTTTTTTTTTCCATCAACCCCCTATTCTTTCTTTCTCACTTCAATATTTATTCACCTCTAAACTAGTCCGTCTCCTCCCGTTCACTTTAATTTCCCGTTACTTGCTGTTACGAAAAAAAAAAAAAAAGGACTAGACGAGAAAGACGGAGAGAGAAAGGGTAAATCAAAAAAAGAAAAAAAAAAACAATGAGCTATCAGCCTACTGATTGGTCTCCCAGGACCCGGCACCTCAGAGTCGATGCCGTTCGGGACGATTCCAGACTCCCCCCAAAAGACTCTTTCGCCTTTGATCTAAAAGAAGCCCTCAACCTTCCTCCACCATCCACACCAAGCTCAGTCTCTGCTTCAACTGTTTCTGCCCCTTCTTTGAGAAGATACATGGACGGCGGGCCTCCCTCGCTCAACACCAGACCTCTTCATCATTCACATGAGCATCCACATCTGATATCATCACCTCATCCACCACCACCACCACCTCCCCCTCCTCCTCTGCCCCAGCTACGACAATTTTCTTCGAATCTCACTCGCGTTACATCCCACAGAGGCTTCAACATGTCGTCTACAAACAAGGCGCAGTCACAATGCCTTCACCTCTGCTCGGCTGTTGCCTCGTCGTGCGATCACATTGCCGAAAAAATGTCCGAATACGTTGGTCTGGTTAAGCACCTGCCACATGGGTTTGGCCCTTTGGCTAGCGATGTTTTGGGGACCTGCCAGATCCTCTTCTTCATTGAGGCAGGCCTAGGTGAAGCCTCTCGTCACAATCAGTGCCTGCCAATGGACATGATCACCGTGCTCGAGAAGAAGTTTCGGTCTGCGCAGATCGACTTCCGTGCTCTCGACCACCTGGTCACCAAGCAGCTGGAGTACGAGCGCGCTGGTGCCATGGGCCGCATGAGACGTGGATTCGGAAAGATGTTTGGAGACAATGGTCTCGAGAGGATGATTCATACACTGGCCAAGACGCGTGAGGATCTCAAGGTCAGCGCCCTCATGTTTCAGTGGAAGCTCGGTGCCGAACGCATGGAGAGTGAACTCGGCATTGGGTACATTGGTCTAGCTGCCGCTCTGGAAGGAACAGAGTACCGAGTGCAACGCGCTCCATCCGTAGCATCCGAAGACAAAATGTCCAGCTATCGCTCGCCGGTTGGCATGGTTCCTGCGCACCATCGCAGCGTTGAAAACCATCACCATCATCCGCCGTCCATGGAGGGCCATTCTCATCCGCCGACATTGCCTCCCATTCCCAAGAACGATGCTGTTCCCAGCTACGGACACGATTCCATGAGCGGGGAGAGCAGCGCGTATGCTCTTGGGTCCGAATATAGTCATCTCAGCCCGTACACAAGATATACCAACAGCTCCAACGGGAGCTCGTTTGACGGACATCACGGCAAGAAATCAATGGCCGAGCGCTTGAGCGCATTTGACGAGGTGCCCGAACAAAACACAGCATTGGACGGCATCGTTGCTGATATCAAAGCGCTCGAGTTGGACGGCTCCAAGGCATTTCGAATGGATAGCGATCCCTACCATATGCCGCGGCAACGACCACGCAGTGGCATCGACCAAGACAGGCCCAACGTCAATCACATCCTAGCGTCTGCCGTCCGCGCCGGCGATCATAAGCTCATCGCACAACTCCTCGACCGCGGCGTCTCCCCCGATACCGGGCTGGAGATGCACGCGCTCAATGAAGCCCTCATGAACCTTGATGCCGAGAGTGTGCGCCTGTTGCTTCTCTACGGTGCCGACACCAATGCACCGGACAAGGAAGGCATGAGCCCTCTCATGGCAGCGGCCGAAAAGTCGTACCTCGATGGTGCCATCGCCTTGCTCAAGTACGGCGCGAACCCCAACTTGCCTCCCGGCCCCGACTTGGATCCGCCGCTTGCCACAGCCGCCAGCGCCAACAACGTTCGATTGACTCATGTGCTCCTCATGTATGGAGCCCATGCCAACGCGACCACGTCCACTCGCAACACCATCTTGATTGGGGCCATCAACAAGAAGGCGCCCAAGAATCTCATCGACATGCTGCTCAACTACGGCTCCGGCCCCAACGAAAAGAATGGCGAGGGCAAGACCGCCCTGTTCGAAGCCATTACCAGTGCCAGAGTCGACATTGTCAACAGCCTCATCGAGCACGGTGCCAACACCAATCTCCCCGGCCCCAAGCACATGCTGTGGCCGTCGACCTACCAGCCGCCTTGTCTGCAAGCCCTGCTGGACAACGGTGCCGACTGCAAGAAGTGCCCTGGCATCATGGAGCTCGCCACCAGTCTCAACAACATTGAATCCGTCCGTATTCTGCTCAAGGCAGGCGTCGATCCCAACGCCAGGAAGGACGGAGTATATACGCCGCTGTGCTCGTCGATTCGTGACAACCGCAAGGACATATTTGAACTTCTTCTGCGCAATGGGGCGGACCCCAACTTTGCTGCCAGCGAATATCCTTGCTTCAAGTGTGTCACCCACCACAGAGAACAGTACCTGCCTGCTCTAGTAGCCGCAGGCGGCAACTTGAACTCGCCCAAGGGCATTCTCGAGACGGCGGTCGTGTCCAAGAACGGCCCCGCGCTGAAATGGCTCCTGGACCAAGGCGTCGATCCCAATGACAAGACGCCCAAGGGCCACACGCCGCTCTCCAGTGCCATCCGTGACAACCACATTGGTTTCGTGGACACTCTCCTCGCGCGCGGCGCCAACCCCAACGTCCGTGGCCAGGATTGGCCTGTGTGCATGGCCGTGAAGAACCCGGAGATCCTGGCCCGGATCCTGGCCGTGCTCCCCGAGCCGCGCGCTTTCAAGGGCGTCATGGAAATGGCCGTTGTTGCCAATCAGCTCGAATCCGTCAAGCTTCTCCTCGCAGCGGGCGTCTCCGTCGAGGACCGCAACGGCGGTGTCTTCTCGCCCTTGACATCTGCGCTGCGCGAGCACCGGCGAGACATTGTCGTGTTCCTCATCAATGAGGGCCACGCTGACGTCAACGCTCCGGGCGAGCATCTGCCCATTGTCAAGGCGCTGCGCCGTTGCGCAACCGAGCACACCGACATGATTGACATGCTGCTCGAAAAGGGCGCCGACCCCAACAAGGTCTACCGAGGATGGAACGGCATCATGCAGGGCATTGAGAACGGCGACATTGACATGCTCAAGAAGCTGGCGCAAAAGTCGGGCGTGGACATGGAGGTCAAGGATGAGCTTGGCCGGACAGTCACCGAGATTGCCATTTCGAGACGATGGGAAGAGGCTGTGGAAGTCCTCCTGTCCAACGCACGCAAGTAGGCTAATAAGGCGGGAGGGAAACACATCCCCACTTGTTTTATGTATAATTCTTTTGACTAATTTGGCGTTACTGATACCATTATTTGTTTTTTTTTCTCTTGTTTTTCTTTTAAATTCTTTCTATTTATTTCCTTTTCTCTTTGCTTTTCCTTTTCCTTTGTCTTTTCACCTTTTCTGTTTCCGGGTTTCCCTTTTTTCATTTTCTTTGCATAGACCACCATGTATGCATCGCATCATGTAATAACGTATTCAACGTGGGCACGCATCTATAATGTCGGAGACGAAATTTACTCACGGGGATATGAAAAAAGAAAAACAATATGATCTTCATTTGTAACAGAACAGACAGTCTATGATGAGGGGCGGAAGTGACGTGCCTTGTGGATACGATGCCTGGGATGTCAACTGCTTTTTCTTGTTTTCCATTTTGATTTTTCTGTTTTTGTTATTTTATTCTTGTTTTTCTTTTCTTTTCCTTTTCTTACATCTTGTTACTGTACCGTCGGACTGGATACAAAAATAGAACACCCCTCACCTATAGAATGACGCCACTTTCACAGTGCATATTGCCATATTCCTAGTAAACGTCGACCAGATCTCCAAAACAAGAATATAAATCTAAAGGCCATAAATATCCTGCCCAAGCCGCAGATTATCTCCCCTCAACCCCCCCACCAGCCAGCCACCCCGTCCCCGTAGTTTGACGCACAACACAGCGAAAGCACACCCCTTGACGGGGTCATGTCCACGTTAGGGGAGAGCAGGATTCAGGAGTATCCAGTGTGACCAAATGGGTCAAAGGGGAGTGCACACTCCTAAAGTGCGCTACGGGTTTTCCTCTATATATACAACAAGGAGCATATTGGTCCCTGAGAATAGTCCAGCGTGGACGCAAGTTAGGGTTGAGATGTCAGCATGATGGTAAAACTAGCTATTGAAAATAAAAGAAGGTTTCCAATATACTTTTCTTTTTCTTGTTCTTTTTTTTTTCTTAAAAATAAAATTAAAAACCCTTTCAGTAATGATGATATTTTTATGGTTGTTGTTGTTTTTACTGTTTATTTATAGTGAGCGTGAGTGGTACCAGACGCGTCTGGTTCACACACTCGGCACCCAATGACGTGTATGCCAAACAGTCCAACACACTCACACTCACACCCACACCATAATCAAGCGAGGACTTCTCTCTTACAAAAGATAGTCATGGCATAACAGTCAGCATTTAACTCTCTATACCGTGACGGTGCAGCATCCTCCAATAAAGACCAGTCAGAACCGGGATATTTACCAGCCCACAGGATTTATAAAACCCGGGTGACAATTATATCAAAAAGGGACGTTGAAGTAGTAGGTTTGTGTAATAAAAATCGTGTTTTAGTGGTACAATACTGGGAGTATTCTATATTCGAAGGATTGTATATTTCAAGTATTTAAATACGCTACACGTAATGCAACGAGCGCCACGGATGACATACCTGGACGCACTGTATAAACGAGAAGAGTAGAACGAAAATTGACAGCGTCTTTATTCACTGGACCTGTACAGTTATGCTTTTGCGCCGAGCGGTGTGGCCGGCCCTTGCTGTTCCGTTCCGAACACAGGCACGTTTATACACACTTGTCTTTTGTCTTTAGGGGCACCTACAGGAGAGTAAGACTTTATGGGCCTCTTTTCGCTGCATTTTGCTGGGCCTACCTGTTCGGAGGCGTCTGGCTGGAACAACTCCAAGCGAGCTTTGCCTGTTTCTAGGTCATGCCAAGTATTGGGAGTAGTGTGACACTGCTGCGCCCTGCTTTTACATGTTTAAGAAGATATAGGTACTTGTGTACATATGTATGTATGTGCCTAGTATGTAAATGGTGGGGCTGTTTACGGAGGGACTTTGGCATCTAAAATGGTCATGAGATGTCTTTGCATTGTGGCTGTTTGGTCAGGGGAGTGAGCAGCATGTCATGTCATGTGCTGTATGGGATGCGAATCAGGGATGCATAGTACAATGCACGCCGCGTTTGGTTTTGTCGAGGTACGTATGTATATGTCAAGAAAATGGTTTTAAATAAAGGCTTTATAGCGCTGGATAAGCGTGAGAATACGTCATGAACAATGATATATTATATGTGTAGAAATGCTGCGATGGATGAGTAGGGCGCCCGATCGATCAGGGAATAGCAGTAGCTTGTCGGGATCCGACTCGATAGCCGATTTCCTGCGCTTAGGTGCGATATGTTCGGCTGGTAATGGAGTCTATTTCACACAATGGGTATTTCATACAATGGGCGACAAAATACCTCGGATACTTGAGGAGGGCGGGCAGGTACCTGCTGCTGTGCGTTTTATAGTCGCGGCTACGCTTCATGCACCCTCGAGGACACAGAACCCAATTGGTTCTCCTCGTCTCGTTCTGCCGATGTGGCCCGTTGGTTTGAAGAGGGAAGTAAAAAAAAAAAAGCTAGAAAAGTGCGTGACGCAACACCTTGGCCCGAGCAAAGGGAGAGAGAGAACTGTGCAGAAATGGGCGGGGCTTGGACAAGAAACGATACTGGTACTAATCCAGAAATGTACGCACACATGTGCACAGGTACACATATTACGTTTGGTGGGCAGCCAAAGCGGGTTTGTGTGACGGTGGCATGCCAACGGGGCTCGTGTCGTTTCATGTACGTCGTTCGTGCAACCCAACTCCAACCTTGGTAGCGCGTGATGAGCTGGACTTTTGGCCAATTTGCTTCCGTAGAACTGCAATGGCGTGAGCCGTGAGCGCCGCGGAGAGGGAAGAGGGTTCGTCGCATGTCGCATTGAAAAGATGGTCAATACACACCGCAGGCAGCTTCTTTTGCGGGGGAAGAGAAGGAGAGGGGAAAAAAAAAAGGGCGGAATGAGTTTAATAAAGTTGGTTCAACAGGGAAACACAGACGACAGGCACAAGCAAACAAACAAAAGCCGTTCCGAAGCCGGCATGTGGCCGAGCCGAGTCGCATGTTGTGTCATGAAACGCAAAAGTCCTCCCTAATAAACTCATTGCAATTGCATCAAGAAGAGGACAGAAACATGATCTGGCACGGAGAATTCGGGCAAGATTCCGTACTTGTTTCATGATGGACTTCTATTTGCCTGGAACGGACCAATTGAGAAGCAGACATGTGCCAAGACATTCTCCACCTTGGCACTCGGGAGCCAGCGTGACTCTCTCGCCCGAGACCTGTCTTGGCTGACGGACAACCAAATCATAATGAACAAATCAATGGAATCACAGAATGCGAGTGATGCGAAAAAGACGCTTCTGCTGATGGCAACTCGCCTTCGCCGACGACGACGACGACAACACGGCCATGATATAGGCAAAGCGCGGCTGGTCAGACAAGACACTAGCCTCCGCACCGGGTCGTGCCACCTGAGACGAGTGGCTTCAGATATGCTGCCAAACATTGAATGCAGGGTCCTCGTGGCGGGGGCTTTCTGCCCCTGACTAATGCAAGTCTGCAACTGGACTGGTCTGGCTGAGTCTCGTCCGGTCCGGTCTGATCTGGTCTGGTGGCCCGGTGCGCAGTGCCCAGACGCCAGACCAGCCAGCCAACCAGCCAACCAGCCAGCCAGCCAAACACGCAACATTCGGCTCGCAGCCGTTGGTGAGACCCAACTTGCCAACGACCCGACGCCTCTTGCGTTCTTGATCCAGAGCGGTCCAAAAACGGTTGGCCACGCACACAGGCTGCCACCACAACCAGATACCAGATGGCCGATGGCCTCAGGAGTCTCAGCAGTCAGGAGTCAGCACAACGCTGGCCCGGGCTCCTTGCACCACACACCCCTGTCGACTCAGGAGTGTGTGAGCACTGTTTACCCTGTTTGCCCCCCTCCGCACTTTCTCGATTCGTCACAGCCTCCTTCCCATTACTTGCGCTCTTTTACCTCACCGGTCCTTCGCTTCACCTTTATTCCTTCCTTCAACCAACCTTCCGACCGGAGACAACGTGATCTTAACAACACTTTCCGTGTCTCAACTTTCCTTCCTTCCTTCTTTCCTTCCTTCCGTCCTTGCTCTTCTTTTGCCTCTAGCGAATCCTTCCTCCTGACCGTTTATTCCATCCGCTCATTCGGTCGTGTCACACGCACGCATGCACACCACCTTTTCACATTCTTGACCTTGACGACATTTTGAGTTGCAACCCAACTGCTGCGTTCCATTCCTTTCCCTTCCTTTTTCGATACACACACGACCGTTCTCATTCGTCACTCGTTCTCCCTTACCTTCGATTCTTTCCGTCACTGGGTGGCCACAATATTGTCGCAAAAAAAAAAAAATCAATCAAGACACATTTTCTCTCCTTTTTCTCGCGTCACACCTGCCAATTGTCGACTTGGAACGGTACACGTTGCGGCAAAAGACTTGAACCTTGAACAAAAACACCAGCAACACCAACCAGACGAAGACGAAGGAGTAGTTGGAGGCGCTGACCTCGCATTGACGAGTAGACCTCGTCGTTTTGTTCTTGAACAAAATCTCTCTCGTTCTGGCGGCACCTCGTCCATCAATCTTCCGACTAAGCGAGCTTTTTCACAATCGGCCGTCTCTGTGAGCCGCTCGAAGTAACGGCAAAGTTTATTCGCGCCAATTTCTTTTTGGACGCTTTATAACTCATCATGGGTCGATTTCTACCCCTTTTCTTAAGCGTTGTCGGTACACTTCACGTCATTGGCGTATCTGGCCAAAGTGCTGCTGAATGTATCGTAAGTCGAATCTTGATTCTCCTTTTTCTTCTCCGTCTACCATAATATACATTGTTAAAAGGTAGATTGAACACGTATCGAGACGTTGTCAACTAATCATTCTCCACAGGGACGCTGTACAAATCAAATACGAGACAAGTTCAAGGACCTGCAATGTGCTGACGCCAACGAGGCACCGTGTTTCTGCAAAAACCCAACTTTTCCTCGCGCAATCTTGGAATGCAGTCAATCATGTGGTGCAACGATGGATATGATTACTGGTTATCTGACTTCAGACTTTTGTAAAGGTATCTTGCCCTTTATTTTTAAAACTTCACTTCGTCATGACCAAGAGCCTGAGCTGATCTCGACGTAAAGCCCAAGGAGTAGCCAAGCCGAATGAACCGGATGCTGCGGCCTCCCCAGCATCACCACCAGCGCATTCGCCAACGCATTCACCAACGCATCCAGCCGCAGAGACGCCCGCAGTCGCCAGCCCTCCCGCTGCTGAACACTCACCAACTAGTTCATCGTCTCCGACCTCAACCCCAACCCCGACCCCGACATCTAGCGGGGCCGTTCCGACTTCCACCGTTGCCCACCCGACGTCAACTGCTTCACCATCTACAACCACCGACACAACACCTAGCGCAACCTCTACTCCCGCAGCCGCCAGCCCGCCCGCCCCTGGGTTATCTCAGGCTGCCATCGCTGGCATTGGCATTGGTACTGGAGCTGCAGTCCTTGCCGTTGCCGGCTTCATCGTTTGTGCGCTCATGAAAGGTCGAAAGAAAAACACGGGTCGCCGCGGAGATAAAATTGAGATTTCAAAACCTATGCCTGGTGCCGGTAGATCGTACCCCGGTCGAGAGGATCAGTATCGCGCTGGACGGGATGTATCCTTTGAAAAGTATGGGCCTGATATTGAAATGACGGCAAACCGATATGAAGACATGGTACCTCGAACTCAGCCTAGAACAATGGTCTAGTGAGGGAATGCTGAAATAGCACATGACTTGTTCAATCAATAATATCCTACACGCAGCGGAAATCAGGATTTTATAGTTGACTAGCCGCTTCTTCAGACAAAAAACAAACAAACAAACAAATTACAGCTGTCTTTTCTATTCTTGTCCCCCCCCTCTTTTTTCTTTATTTTCTTTATTTTCCTTTATAATATCCTTTGTATTCACAGCCACCTTTTCTTTTCTTTTCTCCTTTTTTGCCCCTTACTTTTCTTTTTTCTGTTATTTAGTTTGATATGCATTGGGTTTATTTGCGTCACATCGGCGAAAGCCCTCCTCGGTTTAGTCAATGAAGCCCCAACTAGGCCCAGTGTTTTCCCGCTTGAGCCAGGACGCAATCCTTCTCGCATAAATGAGGGCGAATTGTCCACTCTTTTGTACGCACATTTTCGGGGTCAGAAGTGGACTCACATTAGGAATGGAAGCAAACGGCACGGGTAGTATCGACTTTGAGCTAAAAGCGCTCTTTATTTGTATGTCATTGTAAAATTGAGTTCTTTGCTGTTCACGAAAAGAAAAAGAAGAAATAAGAAACATCAAAGATACCACAGGGTCTGACGCAAACGCCATTGCCCAGTCAGGTGATTCAAAGTATACATATAATGTTGATACAGGAAATTTTGTGTCTACATGACTATCCGTGATAAGGGAATTGTGTGTGTGTGAAAATGCCGCCGGAATGGTCCATGACGACATGACGTGATATATTACGACGAGCCACCTTTACCATGAATAGTATGGTCGCTGGCCATATATGGGACGATTGGGCAAGTGAACCCAAGGGCCCCTGCGTGCTTTCTTGGCCTCCTGCTCCTCATACTCTCGTATCCTTGTTTTCTCTTCTTTAACGAGAACCGTGAAGCCTTCAAGCCTTTTTGTTAGCGGGTGTTGAACACAATGGTGGGAGCACAGCAAGAGAAAGAAAAGTAGGCATGGCGGAAATAGAAAAAAAAGGGGCAAAAAACGAAGACAAAAAGAGACAAAAAAACAAAAGAAACAAAAGAGGAGGGAACCAACTTGTGCTCGGGTTCTTGATCAAGCCCGTTCTTCCACGACCCTTGATATCCAATTCCTTGCCTCTCCAGGGACCACGTCCAACCCACGACTGCGCAATGTACATGCGCGTTGGGTCCGAGATTTCAATCCAGCTACCATCCTTGGTCTGGATCTTCCTGGGCTCCGGCAATATCTCCCCATTGACCTTGCCCAGACCCATACCCCTCTGCGCAATGGCCAAATCCCTCGCCTCCTCGAGATAATACTTGATCTCGGCAGCCATCTTCTTCTTGGACCAGGCCATCTGAGTGATGGCGTCGTCGAGGTTCTTGCCCGCAATCTGACGGGACAGCATGACCAATTTCTTGACACTGGTGGGCATGAAGTCACTCTTGTGGAGGAGTTGCCTCTCCGTCATCTTGATTCTCTCCTCCTTGGTGATGGTGCCGTTTCGGCGCACCATTTGTATGACCTTTTTGCGCTGCCAGCGTATTCGGCTCCTGGGGTCGGGATCCGTCACCATGGCCATGTTCTCGCGCGTCTTTTGTTCGGGCGGCTGGGCCTGGGCCTCAGAGAGGGGCGCCGATTGTGCGTCTGAGCTGGGGCCCGAGCCGGCGGAGGTGGGTTTTTTGCCGTCGATTTCATCCTGGAAGATGTTGTCCGAGACCGAGCCCTGCGCGTTGCGCTGGAGGAAGGCGGCGCGCTTTTTGGGGTCGTCGAGCGAGGCGGAGAGGGGGTCTTGGGAGCGGGAGGCGGGGTTGTTTTCCTTGCGTCTGCCCCAGCCATTGAAGAGGTTGGTCGACCATTTGGAGCGGCGTTGTGAGCATGGTGTCGAGGGCGGGAGGAGCAGGAGGGAGGAGGAGCAGGAGGAGGGAGGGAGGACGGTGGTTGTGAGGGGGGAGGGGCGCGTTGAGGAGGAGCCTATTGTGACGGTTAGCACGCATGATTTTTGATGTGAAGACACGAAATGTCAGAAGGAGACGGGACGGAAGAGGTTCTACCTGAGAATGCTAGCCGTCGGCTAGCAAGACGTAGACTCATGACTGGGGAGGTTCGTGGTGGTTTTTGGCCCCGACGACGCCCTCGTTATGTTGACTCGCAGCGCAGCTTTGCAACTTTTCGATTTCCCGAGCAGCCAGGCTGGAGGGAAGTTGATTTCTAAAGAGCCGGACTTGAGCCGGGCACGGCGGGCGTCGACGCATGCCAGAGACGAAAGCACATCACGTGACTCTGGCTCTCGCCGCCAAATCCCTCCAGCAGAGTCGTGACCACCTGCTCTCCTTGGTCCCCACTGCTCTCTTCGAAACGACTTCACCACCGCCAGCAAACAAATCCGCATCGAACCGACTTGCTATACTTGTCTCGCTGTCGAAACGCCAAAATGGTTGCTCCCATCACCGGTGTACGTCTCTGTTTTCTTCCGGCCCCAACCTGCTAGAATTATGCGACGCAATGGGCTGCCCCCCCGCCTATCCCGCCCGGAGACCGGAATAGAATGTGTTGCGCATGAGAAGGAAACATAGGCTTTGGATATCTTGCAGAAAAAGAGCTGATTAATGGGTGAAACAGACTTTGAAACGCCGCCTGATTACTGACCTTTGCATTGGTCTGGGTACGTCTTCTGTCCTCTTTTCTTTGAAGCGCTACATGGGGGCAAGATGACTTTCACGGACGGACGGTTCTGGACTGTGATGTTTTTTTTGTTCTCTCTTCCTCAGAAGGGACTTGTTTGGGCATTTTGGGGACAAGGCTTCCGCGGTGGTGCTAAGATGCAGAGGCTTTTTTTTTCTTTGGCTGTGCTAACAATTTTGGTGGTGCAGGTTCTGGCCTTGCCGCGGCCAACCTCTTCTGGTGAGATGACATTGCGAATACCTGTCGTTGCTGTTGACGCAATTAAGCGCGGCGCAGTGCGGCTCGGAGCTGTACGGACGGACCGAGATGGAGTGGCTAACGCGTGGGTAGGTACGGCTTCCACATGCCCCGAACTCATGCCCGTGATGCCTTCTACAGCAAGCTGGAGGCCGAGCGTGCGGCGGCCAAGCAGTAAAGCATGGTGTTTTTTCGGGTGAAGGAGGATCAAGAATGAATAAGGAGTGGTTTGGAGATGTGAAATGAAAGAAGAGCGGAGGGGAAGAATGGGAAGGGGCTCGTGATGACGAATCATTCGAGGGAGATGGGTGCGATTTTTGTCACAAGGCCTCGGTCAGTTGTGAGCGTTGGACAGAGTGGGGGAGTAGTTTGTTTATACAATGAGTTGAGGGGTCGGTCGCTGGACATGTCTCTGTACAATAGACCAGGCAGCCCAAGCTATATTCATTTCCTTTGTGATGCTTGCTGTTCCGGATGCTTTGCTGTCGGGGATTGGTACAGTGAGACCTGGAATTTATCTGGGTGATTGGATGAACAAAAATAAACGGCGGGAATTCATCCCAGCACATCTAGATGGGAGATGCCATGCCAGCCGGTGCACCAGTCCCTCAGCTCGGATGATTACCCAACCCCCGCCAAAGCCAAGTCCAGTCACGGCCTCCACAACATCCATCCACGATGCGTCATACACGGCTGACCCCGCGGCGCGCTCAGCAAGCACCAGCAATGATGCCACGCAAGACCCAAAAGAACACCAGATTCAAACACCAACGCTTTTCGATACAATACAGAATAGAATACATGATACGTGATCACAGTAGACAGAGGTTTAACCCCCCCTTCCTTTTCCACGCAATCAGCTCGCCGTATCCCCATCCGCCCAACTGGTCGACCACTGCAGCGTCCTCACGCCTGCATTGTGGTCTCGCTTCGCCGACCCAGCTGCGTTGCTGTCCTCCCACGCCGTGGTTTCTACCATGAACGTTCCTTTTTTGTCTTTGCATCTAGAACAATGTGAGCAGATTTGATCTTTTCTTTTCTTTTTCTTTTTTTTTTCTTCTTCAATTGCC
>SRPT01000142.1:0-49033 GCA_018360205.1 Claviceps digitariae
AAAAAAAAAAAAAAAGTCTGATTAAGTCTCAATGTTTGTCTCTTCTGGTTTCAGATATGCCAGCCTGGCCCAGCTCTCTGCTAGACTAACTAATAAAAAGCCAACGACTACTTGATTGTCATGATGTCAGTACTTGGCCACAGCTGACAACCCAGTACTTGGCAGACACTTGCTTCACCACGATGAAAGTGGTTAGACAGGAAGTAGATGTAGGTATATTGCGTTGGCGGATTGGCTGGTCCATGGACAGCCAGAGGTCCACCTCGGCCGGATGGGGAATAAAAGAAAAGCAAGGCGCTTGGGGGGATCCGATGCGACAAGCATGGCGGATAGTTGCTCATGAAAAGCCGTGTGCCCTCGGCAATGTGGCCGTCGGGCGGGCATTAGCGATGCTGGTCACCTGAGGACGGGACACGAAGCAATTTGGTTTCGCATTCACGTAGCCACAGCAGACAGAAGTAGGGCAGGGCAGGTGTTCACGTCTCACTCTCTCTCCCGCCAATGGCCAAATGCGTACATGGCCTGCGTGCCTGCGTCCCCGCGCTACCAAACTGGATGCTTCGCGCCCACAAAGAAGACGCTGCAGTATCGTGCATCATTTGTGCCCCCAGTCTTCAAATCGCGGATTCGGAATTGCCGCTTTGCACAAGAGCATCAAACCATCCATCGTCCACGACTAGAGCCAGGTTCGCCGCCCCCCCCATCGGGCTTTGCGTCACCAGATCGGAGACCGGCAGCGTGCTGGATCCTTGCCGTTGCAACAACAACAAGAGCGTACATGCCTAATTAAGTATGAATGAAGTGTGTCTATGTATAACCACAGACGACAAACAGCCCACCTTGAATTCTTTGTCACGTGTATTTTCGACCGCGATATATCCTGGACGGCAGCTCAAAGCGGTTGTTTATCCGTATGGATGTCTGGAGGGGAATTGGAATTGCAACATGGAACGTACACGGCCAGGCCGCCCCACTGACTGGCACTCGAAGCAATCTCCATGTTGCTTTTTTTCGCTCTTGACATACAACGCATTGTGTGCATACCTACTATCAGTGCCTGTGTCGTCATACCCATATAAGACGCTGCATAATCATGCACCTACATATGTATGTACATATGTATGTACATATGCACATTGAGATGTAGATTCGGGCATGCACTTCGTGATGGCTTCGCTTCGTGGAGGATTCGGGCGAGTCGCATGTTGGCGAGCACCAAGCTGCTTCCTTTGCGACCAACAAACAGCCACGAGACATGATCAATCCCGCGGGGTGATCCAGATATGACAATGCTGTTGTGCGGCGACTGTATGGAGTGCCAGACTTGGCATTTATCGCAGGAAAACACAAGTCGATCTCCATGGCAGTGAAAAAAAAACGTAAATCGATCGTCATTCCATCTCGCAATTCCCCCCGTCCAGCCCACCATCTCTGCCGCCACGGGGCATCAAGGGCATGAAGGGCATGAAGGGCCAGAAGTTGGGACACTCTAGCGGCGACCAGGAAGGATTTCGTTCGCATGTTGCAAGTGCAGTTTCAGACGGATATGCGCCGTTCAGCGCGGTTGGCTGGGGAATCGACCATGGTGCCATCGAGATACATACGATAAGTACACAGACATGGAATCGCACTCAATCGAGCATCTTGGAAAATGGGATTTGGTGGGCTTGCGCTTGGGGCTTTCCGCCGCGAGGCACATGGCGAGTAATGAGGTGCGACGTCGTCATGAAAAAAAAAAAAAAAAATGAAAAAAAAATGTTTCCCTTTTGTGCTTCCAAAGTTCCATGGTCCATGGCCGCTCCTCCATGCGGGCCGTCATCCGCCAACGTGCCAATGAAATAAATGAATCGTCAGACTGCCTTCCCTCCTGCAGGCACTGAGTAAGTAGCAAGTTACAGACAGAGTATGTACGCACACTCCTGCCGGTAAGCTGGGTGTAATGGGTTGAGAAAAAAAAGAAAAAAAAAAAAACCTTATCTGCCCGGTTTGGTGCAGTGGGGCCGAAGATTTGTGTTTGTTCTGCGCCCCGTTCTTTGTTGCACTGGAATTATATTATAGAATTATAGTTTGTTATTACTATTCGGAAGAAAAAGAAGAAGGCATTTCTCGTGTACCATGGGTCACGGGGTGGCTTGCGCCATGCCTGCCACGGTGCACAGTGCATTGGCAACAAGATGGGGGCCATGTGGTAGAAGAAAAAAAAGATGAAAAAAAAAGGGGTCTGTTTGCTCACTGCATTGCATGCATGTACATATGTATGTACAACATACTCTCACCAGACGAGGCAGCCTTGTCAAATCCAAAACCTGATGGCTGCATGGACCGAGTCCAAATTTCCGATGCACCGGTTTCCAAAGTTGGGGCCCCGAGCCTGTCCAGACAATGGTGGCTTTCTTTTTTCTTTCCGGCATGATACTGATACAATACAGCATGGAAATCCAAATCGTTTTCAGGCCGGAGTGACATGGACCGGTGAGCCCTTCTTGCCCTTCTTGCCCTCCAAGCCCTTCATGGTCCGTAGATGCACGGCACGGCAACGCACAGCGTAGCATGGCATGCATGATGGCATCAGTCGTCGTCTGGCACTCTAGCGTCATGACGAGCCGAGCAGACAAAGGCCACGGCTGCCGATCCAGCAATCCTGGACAAACAAGAGCGTGGTGTCTGTCTGTCTGTCTGTTAAAAAAAAAAAAGAAAAAAAAAAAAAGGCCCCCCCCCCCCCCCCCCCCCCCCCCCCCCCCCCCCCCCCCGCCGCTGCCCCGCTGCGCCGTTTGAAAGCCGCTAACAACATCAAGGGCCGGGTCCCTCCCTAGTCATCTGGTGCCTGGCTTGTAACAAAATTAAAGTGTCCTGGTCCTGCTCGACAGCGATGCCTGCCAGGTTGTGTTGGCCAGGTGTTAGGTCGACGGTAGGCCGATGGTAAGCCAGGTAGAAAACAGAGTGGCTGCCGGCTGTGACGAGCTTATCAATTCTTGACTGACTGGGCTGGACGGTCTGGTGCTGGCCGAGGGAGGAGTCGATGAGTGCCTGTCAAGTCGTCAACACCTGTACACACATACAGGTACTGACCTTACTTTACAATACAGGATACATACTATGTACATGTTATCATAATCTTCCCATGCCACCCGCGCCCCCGCCGACCATGCCGAGAGGCTAGAGAGCCGAAGTCAAAGGCTCCACCCCCTGCCCCGCTCTGCCAATGCAAGGAACATAATGGGGCGCTAGCATCGTCGCGCCGCGCTGTGGCTCCAGTAACAGTTACCGCATGTGGCCTGGTCTCATTGCTTAATATTGCTGACTGACTTTCAGTGACTTCGTGTGGGGCCGAATCTGGCACAGGCGGAGCTAAGGCAAAGGCAAGGCGCAGAGGCAGAGAGGCAGATGCAGATGCAGATGGGACTGGAGGCACCGACTGTTGTTATTGCAGTCTTCTCAACTGTTGTAATACGCGACTCGTCCAACTCGTCCAACCCTGCGGCCAAGCGCCTTCGCCTGCTGCAGCTGAGGGCTTTTTTTTTTTTTTTTTTAAATCCTGCTGTTGCACGTCTGGTCGGTCTGCTGGTTCATCCAGATGCATAATGGCCGCAAGATTTGCTCGTCAACACACGTCCAGACACCATTCGTATTCCTCCCGTCGCCCGCTGCTCGCTCCTTCCCTCCTTCCCCGGCCTGCCCACCTCTTTCCCGCGTCCACTGCTCTCTATACATATCACACACACACTCTCTCTCTCACTCATCCTCTCTTCTCATACCTCAAGTACATAATAGATCCCTCCTCGCCTCGCTTCCTCGCTGCCTGCCTGTGGCTATCGTATAACATTGACAGAATCATACGGCATGTTTATGTGGCCAGCCAAATAGCCGCTTTCGTTGTCCCAAGCAGACTGCATTCCACGCATTGCGTTTCCATGACACGCCCATCGCTTAGTATTCCTCATTCCTGAACCCCGTCGACTTTATTTTGCATCCAAAGCTCCAGCCATTTACGCACGCGGCCAACACCCTCCAAGCTCTTGCCCTTTGTAACCATTGTCGGCTGTTGCACCGAATCTCGGGGCCCACATGCGCAACTAAGCTATTCGACAAGGTCCAACACCTGCTTGCTATTCACCATTCATGGCTGCTGACCGGATCGGAATCTGATGAGACAACTTGTTCAACTCTCATTCACTCGGCGTCCGCATCTACACATTTTATTCTCTTGGGGAGCCGAGTCCATCTCAGCAACTGAATTGATGGCCTGCGTACGGGATTGAAGAAGGAATAACGACTGTCCTTTTCCGTCACCGTGTACGAAAAGCTTCTGTTCCAACAATATTTTCTACCGTCCTCTGAAGGCACCAACTTGGCCAGGACACCGCTGTATCGGAGCACTACTTGCATAATCCGCAAGCTCTACACCACGCTTCGCAAAAGATACACATCTCGGGGGCCAACGAGGCCTACTTTGAACTTCAACCATGGCGCCGGCGGGACTTCTCATTACCGCAGGGGCCCTAGCTGTGATGGCTACGACTGCGACCATTGTCCTGGAAGTAGTTTTGTGCGTCAACGCCGCGAATAATTCATCTTCGGCTGACGCTTGTAGCGCTGCCGCCGCGCTTGAGGCCATTGCTCTCGTCATACTTGGAGCACTCGGCTTGATGCAAACAGTCCAACACAAGATTCCGTCTTCCTGGAGCCGATCCAAATCGTCCTTCGTCTTGCAACTCTGTATATGCGCAGCAGCAGCAGCAACTTCTGTAGTGGCTCTGGTTTTCTCGGAGCAACCAACGTTGGACCAACACAACGACCCTCTTATTAATGTCAGACAGAATTTGCTTATTGGACTGGCAATAGCTCTGGCCTTTGCAGCTGTGTTCCAATTTGTGTTTATCAGCTCTTGCTTTCTTGTCCATGGCGATCTTGCCATTGGACCATCAACTTCTCCATTTGGTTTTCGCGCATACCAGCGCAACAAGCACGTCAAGGGCATACGCTACAGCCAAACGTTGCCCATGATGACGAATCAAGAGACGACGTCGGTCAAGGGGAAGAACTCCAGGATGGCCACGCATCAGAAGACGAGCTCGGGCCCCATTGACAACATCAAAGCCTCCATCAAGCAGGTTATTCGCCCAGCCCCCTCGACAACGAAACTGCTTGGATTCGAGCGGAAAAGGCCCATGTCACTAGAATCAGTACCGCCTCGCACGAGTGCGGACACGTCGTTTGACTCTTGGGACACATCAACTGTGGATGTGCACAACAGGCAGGTCGTCATGGAGTTGTCGTCACCCACAGCTTTCAATAAGGCCCTGGAGACGATTCCTGCCAGTCCATCGGAGAGCGTGACGTCTTCTCCTCCTGCTACCCCCCTAGACTCAGTCTGCTTGGAGCCTCCCCAAGTCTTGCGGAGGATAGAGAGCTATAGCTCTAGTTTACGGTCTCGCCGTGAGGCGAACAGATTGACGCCTGACAGTGCCGTCAACGAGATGCATATTCACCCGCTGTTCCGGTCCGACTCTCCAATACCGCCGCCGGCAGCGACGCCAGGAACAAGTGTCCTCGCTGCTCCGCACGCTGGACTGATCATTTCTCGCAGTGGAAGCCTCCAGTCTCTGAAGCGTCTTCGAAGCGGTAGCTTACCTGCCTTGCGCAGCCCACTCATGCCCCAAGAAGCTGGTCTCAATCATTCAGAGCAGATTCGAACAAGAGACGACAGAGAAGTGCCGCAAAAAGATGGCCTCAACAAGAACGAGAGGAGCATGACGCCTCCCATACCTGAGTGGCTATTGAGTCCAACTATGAAGGCCAACCTTGAGT
Organism: Claviceps digitariae; assembly: GCA_018360205.1. NCBI lineage: Eukaryota > Fungi > Ascomycota > Sordariomycetes > Hypocreales > Clavicipitaceae > Claviceps > Claviceps digitariae. The sequence continues at coordinate 5,809 of SRPT01000142.1, forward strand.
CATTCAAAGAACAGCAGGAGCAACGAGGATGCTGATGAAGACGAAACGAAATAATGACTAATTTTCCTTGATTTAAAAAGGCAAGCATGAGCCACGTTGAAATGTGACCATTGCATGCACAAAACGTCGCTACATATATATGCAAGCAGACGCACACACCCCTATTTACATAAATATATAAATAGTGAGAATGGGTGTAGATATGGCGATGCCATGTCACTAATGTGAATTATGATCAGGATGGCTTAAAAGTGTGTACAAACAGTAGCAGGGCGTTGTTTATAGAAGCGGATGTTTTTTTTTTCTCTTTTCTTCTTCTCTTCCCTTTTTTTTCTTCTTTCTCTTGTTCTTTTTCTTCTTCTACTTTTTTTCTTCTTCTTTTCTTTCTTTCTTTCTTTCTTTTTTCTTCTTGGAAAGGGGAGTGGGCTGGTTCCTGTTCATAGCTATACTGGTATATATGCACACATATATGTACGTTCAGACAAAGTACAGAAGATGTTTCTCAATAGTCAAATGTCCCCTTTGCTCCCTAGTCGTGATTTATAATATTTCCACCACGTAGATGTTGCCCCGGGCCCTGCAACGAGATACCCAAGGTATGGAGCATGGGGACAAGGGGGCACTTTTGCAGGATTACCAGGACTGCACTGGGGCAGAGAGGACGGGTGCAGAATGGGTTGTGGACTCCTAGACCGGTGACTGCGGATTTACGAGACGATGAGCGAGGAGTTGAGGAGCAGAGAGAACGAGCAAAGGAGAGAGTAGAGACGACAAGACAAGCAGATGGATGAGCAGACCAGACAGCAGTCACGACGCACGCATCCACACCGCATGAATGTGATGAGTGAAAATGGGCAGGTAGAAAGTGAGCGAGTGACCAGACTGGACCAAGCCGCACCCCGCCCCACGCCGGCAGGCTACAACGACCACACAACAGCCACACAAGCTTCAAATCCAAGCTGGCCTGCTTCTAGCCAACCATTGCTTCCGTCATCCCGTCATCTTGGGTCCATTTCATCCATTTCGTCCAGCTCGCCCAGTTGGCCCATTTCCCTCCTACAACCCTCGCTCGCACGATTTCACAAAAACACACACATCCTCTCTGACTGACACGTACCCTGCCGCAGCCGCCCAGCTGCATTACTTTTCCTGTCATCATGAAGGTCACGTTCAGAGTAAGCCCCTTCTCGTTTTGCTGGCCCCGCCCCCCGTCCACATGTTGGGAAGCAATCTGCATTCTCCGTGTGGCTGCCACTCCATCAAGAAACAACATTCGCCGCCGAGTTCCACTATAACCCTCAATAACGGCTGTTGCACGTGAAGACTGACGCATTCCTTCTTTTGCTCCAGGATCTGAAACAGCAAAAGTTCGTCCTTGACGTCGAACCCACCGACCTTGTACGTTTCCAAACAAATCGCCACTCCAAGCGGCGAAGCCTCAACAGTCCTCCTCTGTCGAACCGTAAAAAGTAAAGACCCCATGTCACTGACTGAACCAACACGATAGATATATGCCGTCAAGGAGAAGATTTCGGAAGAGAAGGGGTGGGACCCCAAACATCAGAAGCTCATTTACTCTGGTTCGATACATTCTCTCAGCGCAACCTGGAATTCACGTGGAAACGATTAACATCTGCAAAGGCAAAATCCTCAAGGACGATGAGACGGTGGCTACCTACAAAATTGAGGAGAAGGGCTTTGTCGTCTGCATGGTGAACAAGGTATGCTCTAGCATATTCAAGAAAAAGAACTTTTGGCGCTCGAAAAGGCCTGATGGATACTAACCATAACAATTCAGCCCAAGGAGAAGCCCGCTCCCGTTGCCGAGTCCTCGACTACTGCTCCTCCTGCCACTCCCGCTCAAGCCGTTGCAAGCACTCCTGCTCCTCCCGCCGCTCCCGCTCCTCCTGCTGCTCCAGCTCCTCCCACCCAACCGTCCTACAATCAGTCAGCTGTCCCAGTCACGCCGAGTCCTCAACGCTCTGCTGAATCTGGCACAGGTGGTCAAACTGCTTCAGGTCTGGCCATGGGTGCTGAGCGCGCTGAAGCTGTTGCAGACATGGAAGCCATGGGCTTTGAGCGCGGTCAAATCGAAGCTGCTATGCGTGCAGCTTTCAACAATCCCGATCGCGCCGTGGAATATCTTTTGAATGTATGAGCCCAAAGTCTTGGTCCACTCAAGGGTCCAGATTTCTAACAATTTTTTTTTTCTTTCTTTTCAAACACAGGGAATTCCAGAGAACATCCAACAAGAACAACAGGCCCGCCAGGCAGCCGCAGCAGCTGCGACAGAACAGTCTGCTCCAGTAGCGGCGCAAGGAGGTGACGATGACGGTGGTGTCAACCTTTTCGACCTTGCGGCTCAGCACGGAAGTAGTCGCGGAGGCAGCGGTGGCGGTAATGCGGCTGCCGCTGCTGCTGCGGCCGCTGCTGCAAGTCAAGGTGGTGGAGATCTAGGAAACTTGGATTTCTTGCGAAGTAACCCTCAGTTCCAACAGCTTCGTCAGGTCGTCCAGCAGCAGCCACAAATGCTTGAGCCCATCTTGCAACAACTTGGCGCGGGCAATCCACAACTTGCACAGCTGATTGCTTCCAATCCGGAGCAATTCCTTCAACTTCTTAGCGAAAGTGCCGACGACGATGTACCCCTACCTCCCGGCGCGCAGGCCATTGCTGTCACTGAAGACGAGCGTGACGCCATTGAGCGGGTAGGTTCTGGCTTCCCCCTTCTTGTTTTTTTTTTGTTCTTAAAAAAAGAAAAAAAAAGGAGAGAAAAGGGCATTGCGGCTAACCGACCTGGCAGTTATGTCGACTTGGGTTTGATCGCGACCAAGCTATTCAGGCTTATTTTGCGTGTGACAAGAATGAAGAGCTCGCAGCAAACTTTTTGTTCGATCAGCCCGATGATGATGAGGGTTCCATACAGTAAACTAAAGTACCAAGTTTTAGGGGCATGGGGAGGAGAGCAGCAGCCTGTGGCGCAGCAGGATGAAAAATATTGGAAGTGAGCGAGGGGAAAGGTCGATGCCCTGACGAATCTTTGTTATGATTATGAAAAAGAACGAACTCTTGAAGTCGCAGAACGTTGAGGTGGAGTAAAGCGGCTTGATTAGCCAAGGGAGAGGAGGATTTTCCATATCCTTGGTGTCATGAAATATTCTGAAGGGATACCAGCTGTGTCACGCAGTATGATGGGCGCGCGACATGGCATTGGTCGTCGTCTCTCATATGTAAACGAGAGCAGTCTAATCGAGGAAGAGATGCTGCCAACCGTGGACCGTGGATCGTGGACTGTGAATTGTGGACCGTGGACTTTTCTTCCTGGTTCTGGTCACGAGTGGATTGGCTTTGTTTTCACAGGGACGCTCATATCTTTGTTTAAGATGCTATTTAAACAAATTGCAGTCAATTCCCTTTTTCCACCACATAGAGAAGGGACCCCGACCATGTGACATGCACCCACCCACGAAGCACAATATCTTGAAGAATGGCCCAGACACTCACGCAAGTAGGACCAGTCCACCGTCTCCAATCATTTTAGCAAGAGTCTGCTCTCCCAGCTCCCCCATCCATATAGCCGTAAACACCAAGTAAAAGCACGAAAGACAAAAGAAGGATTCGATTGTCGTGTACGGGACGGCCATGTGGGTGAGCTGTCACCACATGTCCACCCATAGGATGATTGACCAACAATTTGCGTAATAACAACAACATGGCACAAAACAGGAAAAAAAAAAAAAAAAAAAAAAAAAAAAAAAAAAAAACTAGAGGCCCCGTCCATCTATGGAAGTATGAATCATGTACCGTCTAGATTTGCGCTGTCCGTGCTGCGGTGAAGCGGAGCGGCTCCACGGGCGTTGGTTGACAGACACTGCGGAAAGAAGGCACGAAAATAAAAAAACAACAAGAAAAAAAAAAGAGGCAAGAAGGCATAAAATAAAGAGAGAAGAAATAATAGAGAGAAAAAAGAAGAGAAAGGGGAAAAAAAGGGGGGGCAAATACCTGCTCATTGGTCTCGTTGTTCATAATATGGCTACTTTACGTACGTGCTAGGACATCTATCTAATCCGCCTGGAGGATGGGCTCCCCGTTCAGGCCATACGACACGGCCTGTCTGCCCTTCTTTTTGCCCTTGCCCTTCTTCTTCCGCGAAGGGTCGCCGCCGCCGTCGTCGTCGTCTGCAAAGAGCTCTTCGCGCTTTTTGCGCATAATCTCGGCTTGTTCGTCGGCGACGCGCTGCCGCTCGGCCTCGTAGCCCTCTTGGATTTTGCGCTGCTCGGCCTCAATGTCCTCGACGGGTTCGAAGTCGGTGCCTGTGAAGGCGCGGTACTCGTCCAGGTCCATCTTGATGGTCTTTTCGCCCATGACGGCGGCGTCGATGCGTTTGGGGTTGTGGCGCTCCTCGCGGTTGAATTTCAGTTTGATGTGGCGGCGCTGTTTGCCGGGGAACATTTTGGAAATCATTTCGAATTCGGTGCCGAACATGCGGAGGCCGCGGTAGAAGAGCTCGGTTTCGGCTTCGGTCCAGATGTTGGGGCCTTTGAGCTTGGAGGTGTTCATGAAGGAGGACGAGGTGATGAGGCGGGTGAAGTCGTTTTCTTCAATCGTCTCCATGTCCTCGCCTGCTTGGGCGGCGGCGGCGCGGGCGTGTCGGTCCATGACGAGGGAGTCCTGATCCACGACGATTTGGCCGTCGACGATCCGGAATTGTGGCCCCGCGGTGGCGGCCGGAGCAGGCGTCGATGTACCGTCGCTTGTGTTGGTCTTGGCTGTTTTTGACTGACTGCCGTCCGGGCCAGGCGATTGCGATGTCTTGTCGTTGGTCAGAGCGGCACCGTTTCCTGCTTCGCTGGGCGTCTCGCTCTCCTTTTCGAGTTTGGCTTTCAAGCGGGCTTTGCGCTCGCGCTCGCGAAGTTCGTCGTGCCGACTGAACTTTTTGCCAATCCGCAGGTCCTTTGTAAGATCTGACATTTTGAGCTTCTGCAAATCGACAACCTGAGTTTCCGCATCGTCGGGTGTCATGGATCGTGCTCGCCGGGAACTTGATCTGGAACCATTGGTGTTTGGGGTGGGCGTTTTGCGTTTCCGCGTCACTGACGGGGGTCGACTTTCACCATCCTGGTTTTGTGTCGTAGTCCTCTTTTGACGTTTCTTGGGGCGTGATGATTCGCCCTGAGTCGCCTCGCCGTCTTGTGCGTTCTCTGCTGATAGAGTTTCGCCGCCCGTAGTGGCCTTTTTCCGTGTCGTCGCTCGCTTTCGCGCAGGTTTAGGGGCTGGAGTCGTTGCTGCTTCCTCTATTGGAGCTATTGCAGGAAGGCTTTGGCTTTCGTTCAACGATACTGTTGGCTCGGGGATAGCAGCATCCTCTATTGCGGGTGTGGTTTCATCGGTAGTGGTAGTAGTAGTAGTGGTGGTGGTGATGGTGGTGTTGATGGCGGTCGTAGGTATGGTGGTGTTGCTCTCTATTGATGATGGCTCTGGTGAGGGTTTGGCATTCGATTGATGCCGCGTGCGAGTGTCGGATACTGACTCGGTTTGAGGAGTAACTTTGGTGGTTTCGACTGCTACTGGGTTGGGCTCTATGATGTCGTCGCTTTGAGTCGTAGTTTGTTCTCCTGGAGGTGATATTAAGGGTATCGATTCAGTGTCTGATTGTTGGCTGTGTGAGGTCCGTCTATTACTTGGCCTGGACCCTACTGGTGATTCCTTCTGCTTTTCATCCCCCGCTTCTTCCTCTACAGCCACCTGTGAATCTATCCGCCGTGCTGGGCGAGTATGGGCGTCATAATTGGGGGTTTCTGGCTCTCTTTCGAAGCCTGAGGTCGTTTCTGAAGGCACTTCGATCGTGGATTGCGGTATCGGTGCAGGCGCAGGTTTGGCCGTTGAGGCCTGTGGTCTCGCCCGCGCAACCGGAGCCTTGGGCTTGAAGGCAAGGCCGCCTTTCTTCTTGAACATGGAACTCATGCTGAAAAAGAAGAAGTAAAGAGTGACACTTTCGGCTGAACTTGAAGAGCTTCACTTCCAAGTGTTAAACTACCTTTTTTTCTCTCCTTTTTTTTTTTCCATGGGAAGACTTAAGCGCGAGTGTGATGGTGCAACTTCAAGAAATGGACGTGGGGCTCTCCAGGGTCCCGAGTTTATCGATATAAAAGCGATGTTTATCCGACTGCAGGCATCGATAAGACCATCCCAAACAAGAACAGTGTGGGGCTAATCCTGACTTAGCGTAGCAGCAGTGCCTCTCTGATTTGCGAGTCGACTTCGAAATTTCAACTCCTGGCCTCGATCACCCTCTCTCCCCCCCATCACCAGCCCTCCATTCCAGGCAACTTCTTATGCAACTCGCTTGATGACAGTCCTCACGGTGTCAGCTGTAGGAAGAGACGTGGCTCTAGAGCGTCAAGGCAGCAACCAGCTCTCGCTCTGACTTTCTTTTCTTCCTGAGATCCGGGGCTTCGTCGTCTGACGCGTTGTCTGATGCCTGCAGCAACGTCACAGTCCGCCTCGTATCATCCATCTGTGCTTCTCAAGATGGAGGACAGGAAAAGGCCCGTCATCGGCGGCGCCGATGAACTTGCTCCTCCTCCCAGCAAGAGAGTCGCCGTAAATGGTTCCAAGTCGAAAGATGACGCGGTCGAAATGAAAGAAGAAGGTTGGGTAGAGGTAAGCGTCGCATGAGCATGACGTTCACAAACCCCATTTCCAGATGGCAACATGGCATCCAAATCATCTTTCCAGGTATTCCGGGGGGGCGATGGTTCCGATGCTCCTAGCCCGAATGATTGCGTCTGCGAGATTTGTCGTGAGTCAAGAAACATAAATGGTCGCGTGGGCAACATTATTGGAGTCAATAGCGGCACGTATGTCCTGGAATACCTTGGGGGAGAATCATTTCTCTATATGTTTTGGATGCCGGCTGGTTTTTTTTTTTCGCCTTTTTTGCCCTCTCCTCTTGGTGTTTGTTTTTTCAAGTCTATTCCTAAACGCATCAATTCGCTAATATTGACTCTTTTCTCCACTTGAAGGCCTACACAAAGGGTGCGATCTACCGCCAGATGCAAGAATACAGCCGCAAGGCTGCGACAGCAGAGTCCCGTCTCGAAGAACTGCATAAACGATGTGTGCATCACGATGACCACTTGAGGATAATTGATGCGTGGTGGCGTCAAGTAAGTCTCTTGAGCATCCACGAAGCTTTCAGATTTCGTTGCTAATAGATGTTGGGCTAGCTACTCGAAGAACTGGAACTTTTGGCCGAGTCTCAAATATCAGATAATACTGCTACTTCCGGTATATATAACAAAATCAAGGTTTCATCTCTTCGTCTTGGTTCCACGCATGAGTACTGACAGTTTGGTGTCCTCGCAGATCAGCCATACCTAAGCGGAATTACCTTCAAAGATTTGAATGAGTTTCAAACTCATCTACAAGACAAGGGCAAGACTATCAAGACGAAAGCCGAGTCCCTTCTCAGCCGCCTATCTGCCCAACGTGATCCGCTGTCACCAGAAGCAGCATCGCTAGAGACGAAAGTGAATAAGTTGCTTGCAGCCCAGAAAGACTATATGCTGAAGCTGGATCGATTGAACACAGAAAAGGATCAGCTCTCAGAACAATTAAATGCGGCTACATTGCGGTACTTCAAGGCGGAGAAGAAGCTGGATCGCGCCAGGAGTGCTCAAGTGCAGAAATTAGAGCAGCAAGCCATTGCAAACTCTACTCGTCCAACCGGAGCCGCGGCGGCGGCTGCGGCGGCTGCGAATGTGGGCAGCTCGGATCGAAATGATGTGAATGGTTCTGCTGATGAATTGCTTCTCAAATATGAGGAAGTGACTGCCGCAGCAAAAAAACAGAAAGAACAGTTGGATTCCATCCTATCAGAATTGAAGACTCTTCAGGACGAAAATTCAACGCTCAAGGCACGACGAGAGACGTGGACGGATGAAGACTTTATTCGGACAGATGTTTTCAAGCAGTTCAAGGCACAGAACGAAGACCTTATTAAGCGAATTAACAATCTGGAGGCTATGAATAAGCACCTTCGCGAGGAGGCTGAGAAACTTCAAGCAGAACGTACTGCGTACAAAACCCAGCTGGAGGCCGATGCCAACCAGGTGACGCAGGAACTGGAGGCTGACATCATATCGAGAGATCAAGATCTTGCCCGAGTGCGTTCTGCAAGAGATGAAATTTTGGCAGAAAACACGCAAAGGAAGGCTAGCATGGAGCAGGACAGGACCTCGATGGAGCAAATCAAAGACCTATCAAGCGCCAAAGACGATCGAATTGCTGCTTTAGAGTCTCGCATCTCCCGACTAGAGGCCGCGGAAGATCAAGAAATGACCGACGCAGATGACAGCCAAGAACTTGCAGAAGATGAGCTGCGCCAAAGATACAAGAAATTACAATCAGACTTTCAATCCATTAACCAGGAACTTCCGTCCATTGAGAAGGCTTATAAGAAGATGAAGGATCTGGCGCAGAAGAAGGTGATGGATTTTGTTGCATTGGAAGAGAAAGTATCACTCCTGATCGCCGAGAAAAGCAAAGCAGACCAAAAGTACTTTGCGGCAAGAAAAGACGCCGATACGCGAAACAATGAGATTCGATCATTAAGACACCAAAACAGTAAAAGTGCTGAGATCATTGCCCAATTAAAGGACGTGGAAACACAAAACCGGTTGTTGCTCGGGAATCTGGAGAAGCAACTAAGCGATTTGAAGCTGACTAACTCGACGCTAACGATTGAAAACAAGAAGATGGAATCGACGAGCCTGGAGGCCGTTAGACGATCAGATTCCCTCAATCGCCAAATTAGCGAACTCACCAATCTTGTCAAATCTCGAGACAGTGCTTCGGCTGCTATTAGAGAACGAAACACTATTCAGGAAGCCGAGGTAGAAAAACTGAAGGTGCGGGTCGAGCACGCGCAAAAGGATCGCGAAAATTGGAAGAGCAAAGCATTGAGCAATTCGTCAGAAGAGGAGGAAATGCTTCGGGTACGTTATTCATATGCGTAATTTTGCACATGAGAATAAGAGATGCACCCATTTTCCCCCCCTCCCAAGAAAAAAACAAGTACCAAAAAAAATCCGGTATTCTGGTTGTCTAATGCTAATTTATTGTCCTACAGACATTTGCGCTTTGCACAATATGCAGGAACAATTTCAAGAACGCGGCACTCAAGACATGCGGCCATTTGTTCTGCAATAAATGCGTGGATGACCGCATCAGCAACAGGATGCGCAAGTGCCCGACATGCTCGCGTGCTTTTGACAAGATGGATGTGATGCCCGTCCATCATTAGTGGACATGATAACGAAAGAATGCCCAAAGTAAAGAGGAAGAAAGCAATTTTTTTTATCGTTTGAAGGGGCGGAAGGCAAACAACGCCATGCGCTGGCAGAGATGCAGACGGGACGAATATCTCCAAGACATTTTGCAGTCATGTACATCATCAACTTCGACGAATTCGGGTAGACAAGCGATGTCAAGTCCAACTGGGGGCACCTACCTAGCTTTCTTTTATTTTTATTATACTGAAGTGAGGAGCCAACAAGTCGTCACCGTGTTTGCTTACGGAGGAAAGATGGGTCAAAATAAAAAGAGACGACGACATGTTCGGTTTGGATACTGTACGTTTAAGAGCAGAGAGAAAAGGTTCAAAGAACTGTAAACTTCCAACGTGTACATGGGTATTATTTTAGTTGCAGCACAGGGACACGGAAAGGGAATCCCACGAATCGTGCGGAGTACGGGGCTTAGCAGCGGAGTTTTGGAGCTTCTTTGGATACATGAATTCAACGAACAGAAAAAAAAACGAAAGAAAAAAAACCCCCCCCCGAAAAGTAATAGAGTATGATATGATGCAATGAAATGGTGGTGCTTGGGGAGATACACATTTGTGGGTGTATTGAATGTATGTATATTCTTTATGATGGGCTACCCTAGGTAGGTACCTACTTAATTAAGTCGTCATGGTCTAGAGTTCACGGTCTCGTCTATTATTCCTTTTTTTCTCCAGTTCGCTGAAATTTTTTATTCGTTATTACTTTATTTATATATTTGGTTTCGCTTTTAAAAGGCATGATTCGCTAAGTCGAGACAAGGTGGACGGAGAAAGAGGTCAGAGAGACATCTACCGGCGGCGGGTTGAGCCAAACCCAGTGCTTTCATGTTCAGATGAGCTTGAAGGCGCCGCGGGGGCAGAATACGCTGGCGATGGCCGAGGGGATGGCCCAGGATGGGAAGGCCCGGAGCGCCAAATGTTGCTTGGGCCTGGACCCCATCCGTTGTTATATGTGTCGTAGGCGTGTCCATCGTTATTTCGTCCCCGTCGGCCAGCCAAGTACCCGGCCGTGGCGCCTCCGGCGAGACCGGTGAAGAAACCCGGGTACCACGATTGAGAATGTGATGAAGGAGGCTTTGCTCCGGGATATGGTGGGGGAGGATCGTCTCTAGGTCCCCATCCACCTCCTCCGAAACCACCAGGACCGTCGTCGTCGTCGCCACCACCACCACCACCACCTCCTCCTCCTCGTCTACCACCCGTTCTCCGTCCTTGTGTGCCAGAATCGCCCGTCGCCTTACAAGCCGAGGTCAATATCCAAATCAGTATGCCGACGAAAATGATGAGAAACAACACCGCGGACCCATCTGTCCCGCCCTGTCCGTCGCTGAAATAGCCGCCGTGCGGATTCGCGATGTGCGGATACCTCGCCTCCCCTTTGCTCGTCAAGAGCAAGTTGTACTCGACGCCGCAACTTCCCTTGAGTACATACGGATCGTATGCGCTGGCGTACCCTTCGCAGATGACCTCTGTGCTCCCCAGCTTGAGCTCCTCAGGCAACAATGCAGAACAGCTCCATTGAATATCCTCTTTGCCGTACGACGACCCCTGGTTTGTGCATCGCATGACGTCGACATCATAGAGCTTGCAGATTTCCTTTGAGGAAATGCATTTTAGCTGAGGGATTGCCGAGACGCGGCGGTGTGCCGTCTTGGCGCCGTTGCCGCGAAGAGTGAGAGATTCAACTTGAGAGAGGAGGATGACGTTCCTGGGGCGAGTGGTCGCTTTGGCGAGAGGGGTGGAGATGAGGAGGAGGAGGAGGGGGAGGATGTTTGTATACATTTTTGTTAACGTGTATTCTCTCCCTTTCCACCTGTCTTTTTACTTTTCCTTTTTATTTCGAGAAGACACGGAAAAAAAAATTGAAGAACAAGTGATTGCGTGTGTGACAGTGGTGGTTTGGTGTTGTTGTTGCCCCGGGTTCGACGCGTCACACCGAGTTCCTGACAAAAAGGCTAGAGCTATTAGAACTCTCGCTAGATAGCACCAGAAACACCGTCGTGAGAGGCCTATAAAAGACGAGGTTTGTGACAACGTCGAATTTTAGTGGCTATCGCCAGCTTTCAACGCACCGCGCCGCGCCGCGCCGAGGTACCATGCAAATCAATGCGGTCAAGTTGAATGATACCGAGATCCGGGCAAGAGGGAAGCTGCAGAAGGAGAACTCAAGACGGGAATAGAGGCAGCCGTGTAACCGTGGCGAATGTTGTGAGAAAATTTCAAAGAAGGTCAGCTGGTGGTGGCATGCATGTCTGGAAGGACACGATGTTCAGAAATTGACTGACGACGCATGAATGGGATGCATATTGAGGTCTGCAGTGTGTAGTCTGTAGTGGAGACTGGAGTCTGGAGACTGGCAGCGTTTTTGGCAGGAGAGTGGCTGGCTTGATGGGCGGTGGGGCTTGCTGATGGGGAGGAACATTGAAGCCAGGTTGCCTCTTTGACGTCTACATCGAGTCCAGTCTCTTTTTACCCGCTTTTCTTTTCGGGGGCTTTTCTTTCTTTCTTTCATTTTCTTGTAAAATACTATGTTGGTCTTGCTTTTTCCATTTTGATCATCTTCTCTTTGCCTTTATGGCTTTTCTTCTGATGGTTGTCATAAGGCCGTGATGTCGTCACGAAACCTTACTGTTTCGATGACATAGCCGCATCGCAGAGGCATTGTGATGCAACGCACGCAACATGTGGGATCTCAATGCACAGCCGGCTTACGGCGTTGGGAGCAAGCAGCCGAAGCGTTAAGTCCCGATAGGGCTGTTTTTTTTTATAAAAAAGATAAAAAAAAATAAAAAAAATAACGCATCGCGGTGTGTTCTGGGTGGGCATGGCGAAGACGACGCATGCATTGCGTAGGCAGGTGTTTTTGAGTACTACCTACCCACGTACCCACGTACTCGTATCAGTACTTCGTTATGGCTATTTATGACTGGGCTCTGGGATTGAGAAAGAGTTCCTTTGGTTGCACCCCTGTCACCAAACGCCAACAGGGCCAGGGAAGAGATTTTCTAGAACGTATGTCATATTTGTACAATTAATTTCATGCACACCAATCGCATGTACACGCATCGAATGCCAGAACAATCGACTCTCCATCTGGCATTGTTAACGTTTGACATGTTTGCACGTGCCACAGAAGCGCCCTTCCATCGCATCGTCGCAGCAAAAGCCCAAAGGCCGACGAGGAATTTGCATCGCCATGATGCGGACTCAGGATAATGCTGGAATGACGGAGCCATGAGACGAGGCGAGGCGAGACAAGATGAGCCAGGCCAGGCCACACAGGCATTGCAAGGCAGGGAGGCAAAGTGCAGGTGGGCTGAAGGCTGGATGGAGGTGGAGGGGACGCGGACTCGGACAACTTGTCGACCCCGAGATTGGAGTTTTGTTTTCGGCCCATTCCGCTGGCGTTTGCAATCAACAAATAAACTTTCCAGCATGCTGTGCTGGCTGTTATCGCACAGTACTTGCACCCCCCCCTTACGTCTTCTCGACACACACACCCCCCCTCCTTAGCTCCGCAACCAGAATCCGGCCGTGAGTCACTTCCGGCCCCGACAGACCAGACAGCGCGACGGGAACGATCTTGGAACTACCCAGGCAACATCTGCCCACCCAGAGCCCAGACAAGCGAGGACTGAGAGATGGCAGTCGGATGGCCAACGCGGCACGGGAGAAGGGGGTTTAAATGCAGCAGAGTTGGACTAGCGCCGGAAAATATTGACCTCTGCCAAGAACAACCCGCGTCGGGACTTGACGACTCTGGATTCCCCGAGGATCTGCAACGATCAATCTAGATACAGATGGAGGCATCAGAGTATCTTGCACGCCCACCGTCCTTGCTTGTCGCGAGGCGAGGCGAGGCGAAGCCTGACTCATCTCGGGTCTGACAGAGTGACGACAGAATAAGCACCACGACATGATGCCCGCCTGGCACCAACCTTGATGACTCGACCGGCGGCGACTGAGACTCTCGCTAGGCCCGCATGGTCTGTATGACCTGCATGGCCCTGCTTTTGGCCCGCAGTGGCCAGTGGCCAGCACCAGCAGGCGTGGCCCCCACTCGCGGCCGCTGTTAGTCTACGGCCGACGGGCGACGGGCAGCTGGCAGCTGGCAACGGCCAACGGCCAACGACGCAACGCAACGCGCCACGGGGTCTCGCACGGGGCTTGGAATCCGTCCGTTGCCAGGCCCCGGCTGCCAGGTCCCAGCTGCCACCCAGCCGTCGTCCTCCATGCTACAAAACCAGCTAGAAGCCCGTCGTTCGAATTTGGTCTTTCTTCGACCCCTGAGAATTCGATGCGCCCTGCAAGTTGCTCCCGATCCTGGCCCTCTCTCTTTTTATTTAGCCTTTTTTCCCTTGCGGCCTCATGACGGGTCGTCGACACATGTGAAGCAAAGACTGTGGCCAAAAGCGCCCCATCGAACCTACCCAGCGTACCCAGCCTGCAGCCTGCAGCCTGTAACGCGCCTTCCCAAGTCGACTGGCAGCCTCGCAGTACTTCACATACATACATGTGGCAACCTTCCGTCATCCCAACTTCATATCTTTGCGTCCGGCACAACGTTTCCGGTCTGTCGTAAACAAAAAGACTCTTCTCAGACGTATCTCACCTGTACCTTTCCGCTCATTCTTTTCCTTTCTGTCCTCTTCTTTCATTCTTCTGTTTTTTTTTCTTGCTTCGGGTCTGCTGCCGCAGCGAATCGCGAGTTGCGCGCCCCCGTTTCACGTTCACAACCTCCACGCCAAAACAAAAAGAAAAATACAATAAACTCGCCGCTCTCAACGTTTCAACGCGTGCACAGCGGCGTCTCGCCAGTTCGTGGCCATAATGGCTGCATCGTCTCAAGAAAAGGCCAATCGGCCTCAAGCGTCCTTCTCGGAATCTTCCTCGAGCAGAGCCCGCAATTCCTTCGACGACAAATCAAATGAAAAGTCCGGTCTCAGCCAGGCCCTCGCCAGGGCCGACTCCACCATCGCCAAACCACCAGACGCTTCGGATCCCAATAGCATCTATCGCCATCTGCCGCCGCACGAGGCCGACGTCTTAAAACACCAGACCTTCACCCCCGAGGTCAAACAGGGTATTGGTGTGCTCTACCGATATGCATCGCGCAACGACCTCATCATCATCGCTGTTTCGACCGTTTGCGCAGTTGCCTCGGGCGCTGCTCTGCCCCTCATGACCATCATCTTTGGTAACCTGCAGGGCACCTTTCAAGACTACTTCTTTACCGGAAGCCGGATGACGTATGACGAATTTGTCGACCAGCTGACCAAATATGTCTTGTACTTTATTTACCTGGGCATTGGTGAGTTCATCGTCACCTACGTCTGTACCGTTGGCTTCATCTACACCGGCGAGCACATCAGCGCCAAGATCCGCGAGCACTATCTTTCAAGCTGCATGCGCCAGAACATTGGTTTTTTCGACAAGCTTGGCGCTGGTGAGGTCACGACCCGCATTACTGCCGATACCAACCTCATCCAGGAGGGGATTTCCGAAAAGGTGTCGCTTACCTTGGCTGCCTTGGCTACCTTCGTGACAGCATTTGTCATCGGCTTTGCCAACTACTGGAAACTGACCCTCATCCTGACTTCGACCGTTGTCGCTTTATTGCTCAACATTGGAATTGGTTCCAGTGTTATGCTGAAGCATAACAAGAATTCGCTCGAGGCATATGCCCAGGGTGGTAGCCTGGCTGACGAGGTTGTCAGCTCCATTCGGAGCGCCATCGCCTTTGGAACCCAAGATCGCCTTGCCAAGAAGTATGATGTACATTTGCGCAGGGCCGAGTACTTTGGGACCCGCGTCAAGAGCAGCATGGCTATCATGGTTGCTGGTATGATGATGATTCTGTTCCTCAACTACGGACTGGCCTTTTGGCAGGGCAGTCACTTTATTGTCGATGGCATCGTTCCGCTCAGCAAGGTTTTGATCATCATGATGTCTGTCATGATTGGTGCTTTCCAGCTGGGAAACGTCGCCCCCAATATCCAGGCTTTTACCACAGCCGTCGCCGCTGCTGCCAAAATCTTCAATACCATTGACCGTGTCTCTCCGCTGGATCCTCTCGAAGACAAGGGCGACAAGATTGAGAATCTGCAGGGAAACATTCGTTTGGAGAACATTAAACACATTTATCCATCACGCCCTGAGGTGGTGGTCATGGATGAAGTCACTCTCGAAATACCCGCTGGCAAGACCACGGCATTGGTCGGAGCCTCGGGTTCTGGCAAGAGTACTATTGTTGGTCTTGTCGAACGCTTCTACAACCCTGTTCAAGGTACTGTTTACCTCGACGGTAGAGACATTAGCACGCTCAATCTTCGATGGTTGCGTCAACAGATGGCACTCGTCAGCCAGGAGCCAACTCTTTTCGGCACCACCATTTTCAAGAACATCAGCCACGGGTTGATTGGAACACAATACGAAAACGCGACAGAGGACGTGCAAAGAGACATGGTTATCAAGGCTGCCGTCATGGCCAACGCCCACGATTTCATCTCTGCGCTTCCCGAAGGATATGAGACCAACGTCGGAGAGCGTGGGTTTCTCTTGTCTGGTGGACAGAAGCAGCGTATTGCCATTGCCCGTGCGGTCGTATCTGATCCCAAGAGTAAGTTCCGACCAATGCCTTTATATTGCACACCAAGAAGACAATTTTTGCTAATTTTGTTCTAAAAAAAAGTTCTTCTTCTCGACGAAGCCACATCAGCCCTGGACACAAAGTCTGAGGGTGTTGTTCAGGCTGCTTTGGAAACTGCTGCCGCCGGCCGCACCACCATCACCATTGCCCATCGTCTGTCCACAATCAAGGATGCTCACAACATTGTAGTCATGAGTGCTGGTCGCATTGTGGAGCAGGGCTCCCACGACGATCTTCTTGGGAAGCAAGGGGCTTATTACAAGCTTGTATCTGCGCAAAACATTGCCGCCGCCGATGAGATGACTGCTGAAGAAGAGGAGCGTCTCGACGAAGAGCAAGAGCAACTCATCAAAAGATTGTCCAGAAACTCGTCTAACAAGAACGGCCAGTACGTCGCGGATCCGGACGATGATATGACCACCAAGATGCGGCGCTCATCTACTCGCCAGTCTGTTTCGAGCATGGCGCTTCAAAAAGCAACCCCTGAGACGCAGCACAAGTACAGCCTGCTCACACTCATGAAACTCATTACCTCTTTCAATGCTCCAGAATGGCATCTGATGCTTTTTGGTCTGTTTTTTGCCATCATATGTGGTGGCGGTAATCCAACGGCGGCCGTCTTCTTCTCCAAACAAATCGTCACACTATCGCAGCCGGTGACCCCGGCGAACCGACATCAGATCAAAAAGGACTCTGATTTTTGGAGTGCCATGTATCTCATGCTGGCCTTTGTTCAATTCTTGGCCTTTTCAGCGCAAGGCATCGCCTTTGCCATGTGCTCGGAAAAACTGATTCGTCGTGTCCGTGACCGTGCTTTCAGAGCCATGCTCCGACAAGATGTGGCCTTCTTCGACAAGGACGAGAACTCGGCTGGTGCTCTTACTTCCTTCTTGTCCACGGAAACCACCCATGTGGCCGGACTCAGTGGCAGCATTCTTGGCACTCTGTTGATGATGATGACGACGTTAATCGCCGCCTGTACCCTCGGCCTAGCCATTGGTTGGAAGCTGTCCCTGGTTTGTATCGCCACCATGCCCGTCCTTCTTGGCTGTGGGTTTTTCCGTTTCTGGTTGCTGGCCCATTTCCAGCGGCGGTCCAAGGCTGCCTATGCCTCGTCTGCCACATTTGCCTCGGAAGCCATTTCTGCGATTCGCACCGTCGCTGCTCTGACTCGTGAAGAGGATGTCCTGCGACAATATCGTGAGTCGCTTGCGGCGCAGCAGCGGCGCAGCTTGGTTTCAGTTCTCAAATCCAGCGCGCTTTACGCCGCTTCTCAGTCCCTGCTCTTCCTCTGCTTCGCCCTTGGCTTCTGGTATGGAGGCACCCTGATTGGCAAGAGAGAATATGACTTGTTTCAGTTCTTCCTGTGCTTCATGGCGGTCATTTTCGGGGCCCAGTCTGCCGGTACCATCTTTTCATTCGCTCCAGACATGGGCAAAGCACATCACGCTGCGACTGAGTTGAAGACTCTCTTTGACCGCCAACCCTCAATCGACTCCTGGTCCTCGGCAGGGGAGAAACTGCCCGACGTGGATGGAACACTCGAGTTCCGTGATGTCCATTTCCGCTATCCCACACGACCCAATGTTCCCGTTCTTCGTGGTCTTAACCTTACCGTCCGGCCTGGTCAATATGTTGCCTTGGTTGGCGCGTCTGGCTGCGGTAAGAGCACTACGATTGCTCTCTTGGAACGATTTTACGATCCTCTCTCTGGCGGCATTTTTGTCGACAACAAGGAAATCAGCACACTCAACATCAACGACTATCGCTCGCACATTGCCCTGGTCAGCCAGGAGCCCACCTTGTATCAGGGCACCATCCGTGACAATATTGTGCTCGGCAGCGCCAAAGAAACTGTCACAGACGAGGCAATCGAATTCGCCTGCCGGGAAGCCAACATTTACGACTTCATTGTGTCTCTGCCAGAGGGCTTCAACACCATCGTGGGGAGTAAAGGTGCCCTGTTGTCCGGTGGCCAAAAGCAGCGTGTGGCTATTGCGCGAGCGCTAATACGTGACCCCAAGATTCTGCTACTGGATGAGGCCACTTCTGCTCTGGACTCTGAATCGGAGCACGTCGTCCAGGCCGCCCTGGACAAAGCAGCCAAGGGTCGTACGACCATTGCCGTGGCTCACCGGCTCAGCACCATTCAAAAGGCCGACATTATTTACGTCTTTGATCAAGGCCGTATTGTCGAGGCGGGGTCTCACTCGGAATTGATGAGGAAGAACGGACGATATGCTGAATTAGTTAACCTGCAAAGTTTGGCCAAGCACGGATAACTTTTCTTTGCAAAATTGTTGATCCGTGGCATTGATCCTTGACATTTGAAGTACATTTTATTTCTTGTATTTTTTCTTTTCCACCGACCAGGTTTTCTCCGTCATGTTGCCCTTCGCCACTCTATACCTTTTCTTTTCTATTATTTCGACATGTACATGCCATTGAATTGATTTCAAACTATGTAGTGGCCATGTTGTGGGAGAGAAGTGTCCACGCGGAGCTATGTCCTTTTCTCCAAAACGAACCCTAGCCTAGACATGCTTGCATATTTTGGAGTTTTATTTTGCTTTTGCCGTTTTTTTTTCTTTTTTTTTCTTTTTCCCAAGTTATATATGTACTTGTGTCGTCTTTAGGTTTGATTGAGAAAGTAGTTTGAGGGAGGAAATTTCAAAAAATGTAAATTGAATTCGGACCTCTTTTCGAATTCTTTAATGCCGCGTTTCCTTGAAATATATAATGAAAAGTCATTTCATGTACGATGCGCTTAACATGACGCATTGCCCAACCCTCGCAATCAAAGGTGACGATGTACGAACCACTATGATGAACGCGCCGTAATGCCCAGCATTGCTACTCACCCCCGACCCCAGTTCAAGCTATCTATTTCACACGTTGCCATATCGTTGGCGATCCAAGTGTGGTCCAAGACCGCGTCTCTCTGCTGTTTATGCTGGCTTTGAGGATCAGGATGTTGGTTTGCGTGTTTTTTTTTTCCCTTTACGAGCGGCCAGCCCTTTTGTGTTTCTCGTGAGGTAGATGGCTGGTGTGTGTGGGTTTAGAGTCTTGGGAGTGCCTTTTTTTTATCTGGCCTTGCTGCTGGATGGTCTGGCGTGTGGCTTTAGTATTTTTCGGTGGTTTGCCGGATTTGTCTTTATTATGGCCTTGATGCTGGGTGGTTATGGTTACGGGTGGATTCGGAGGTTTTGTGGCTGTACTGCCCTCTTGGATGTATGGTTGGCCGTGGTGGCTTGGTGGTTGGGTGTGGATTTGGGTACTTGGGTGGACTTGTTCAAGATGCGTTTGGAAACTACGTGGTTCATTACATACATGCTCGATTTCAATGAACCCGGTACGTTGTGTGAATGGGATGGTCGGCGGGATATTGAAAGGTGTTGGGGCGTGTCAAAGGAATGTAGGAGGATGCGGTTGAAAGGAATATAAAAAAATGTTATGAAAAGGAATGGTGAACACTATGAATAGACAGTGGAGAAATATGTAGAGAAGAATGTAGAAAAAGCATGGAGAGCCGTATACATCGAGAATAGATAGAAAGGAGGTACATGTAGACGTAGATAAAGGCATAAATGTAAAATAAATAAAGACATAAATATATATAACAAATGAATAAAATAATAAGTACAAGAAAGTAAAATAAAGAAATAAAGAGTTACAGGATGAGATAATTCTATTTTAGCATCTTGGCACAGATCTGTACAGCCGTGTAGGCCCCGTGTAAGACCAACGGGCGAATACTAGCAGACTGAAGAACGAGACGGCCACATCCTGTCAGTCCACTCCTTAAGGAAGTGTCAACACTTAAGACATCACCTTCGAAATTGAGCACCTCTATGCGACATGTTTGTACCTGTTGTACCTGAACATGACGCTTGTGACGCACCGCACACGATGCTAATGCTACCAACGTGCGTGCCGAATTCAGCAAACAAAGACGCAGCAGGTCATTACAAAGGGCGGTGCTCGTAAGGTATCCATGTCCAGCCTCTATTATACATAGCCGTTTTTCTCCTTCTTCTTTCTATGTCACATCAATGCACTAATCTTGTAGGCGCTTCGCTTGCCCTATCTAGCAGATACTCGTATGGTAGTATCACGTCGAACGCGTCTGTGCCGGAGGTGGTGCTGGCGCCTGCGCTGGTCATGATGGTGCTGCATGGATTGTAAGGAGAATGTAGAGCACTTGGTGGGGGTTACTACTGCTATTGCATGCGAAAGAAGGAGAGGCCTGTCATATGGTTCTAAGAAGAGAATATGATTCTGTTTATTTTTACGTCTATGTATTCACTTGTATTCGTTGGTTTGTCTTGGCACGTCCTATATAGCTGTTCGAGGGGGCACACACATAAGTTGTGCAAAATTGATGGGCTTTTGCTTCTTACTTCCTTTACCAACATCAACAAGTCGGGAAAAGAAACGAGCAGTCAACATGGTGCCGAATAGAAGACATAATGATCGTGACTGTTTTTGTGTATTTCTATTTTTTTTTCCTCTTCTTGTCCCGTCTGCTTGCCACGGCCATGAAGCCCGGTGGGAGCAGCGGCGCTGGACATGACAGACCTGCAAGGCGCATTGATGGCAGGGCGCACGTTGCACGTTGTATGTTGCATCCAGGCAGTGCACAATTGGAAGAGTGTGAAGCGATGGCATGCGATTCGATGGGATGGTCCCTGTTACTCTTGACCATACGCCGGTGCAGATAATTGGCGCGCGTGGATTCCCCTCTTCTGTTCTCTATCTCGCTTGTTTCTTTTTCTTTTTTCTTTTTCTTTTTTTTCCCTTTCTTCTCCTCGCCCCCCGTTTTCGCTTCTATTTCGGAGTTGATAGCCTTGTTAGGCTCCGCGGGGGGAAAGAGGGGGCGCCGTAGCGCTGGACGGGGCCTGATACAAGGAGGCACGTCCTGAGCGGTAGTGGACGGGAAAGCCGGGGGAGAAAAAAAAAGGGGGGGATCGAGAACAGGAACAGGAACAGATATATCGGACGAGAAACGAGGTGCGGAACAATAGGAGGGTGTTTGAAGCTGCGGGTTACGATTCGGCGTTCCGAGTTTGCTTTTAAACGAGTCAAGGAGAGTTGGTTTGGCCTTGGGGGTTCAAATCGTTCAAAATTAGCACAGTGACAAGTGAGCGGAGACGGAGACAGATTTGGTCAGGATGAGATTTGATTTCTTTTTTCTTTTCTTTTCCTTTCCTTTCTTTTCTTTTTCTTTTCTTTTTCTTTTTTTTTTTTTGTTTATATTTCTTTCTTTTCGTTTCTGTTCTCTTCTTTATTCTACAATAATAGATCAAAGTATCCTTACCTGAAGCCCGACACGTGCTCCACTTCAGTTGAACCGTCAAGTAGCTCAGCTCAGCTCAGCTCAGTGGGCCTTACCCCTCCACGTCTGTCGGCAAGCTATTTTTTTTTTCCCCCAGTGTTATTTTTATGCTACACACATTTCACATTTTGGACCACGTTTAAAAAAAAAAAAAAAAAAAAAAAAAGTCGAAATTGATTCGATTTTAGCCAAGTGCCCCACACACTCCTCGATTTCCCACCCACCCCTGTTCTTCCCCTGGTCGCGGGCTCTTGGCAGGGGAGGCACGTCCGTCATTGGCTGGTGGGGTGGAGAGACGGCTCGGCTTGCCGGGTGGTGCATAATAGCGAGGCTCATGTAATGTCAGTTTTCAATGTTCCTTCCGGTTTGAAATCTGGCTGAAGGAGGCTGACGAGCGATGAGGCACAGGTGGGTGTAAATGAAGACGGTGAACCTAGAAGAAAATAAGGATGAAAGGGATGAAAGATGGATGGGATGAATGGGATGAAGGGGAAGTAAGACAAAAAAAGGTATCATCGTCGACGGGAGGTTGGCATTTGGACTTTATTACTTTATTCCATCGAGCAGAGTACAAGGTAGTATGCAGTACCTGCTTACATACACATGTACATGCTGCACGTAATTTCCACACGAGGTGTTGGCTCACGCCGAGAGACAAGCATCGGGCAAGACAATCCCAAAATAAAAAAAAATGCACACACGAGAACAAAAAGAAAAAAAAAACGTGCCGACCACCTAGTAGGAAAGGCGCACAGGACCCCTGCCCCATTCTACAGTTCAGCCTCTTGGCAAATCATGCGACATCCGACAGGACCGGACGTCGTCGCCGCTGCGCAAGCGGTCGCAAACAAGCCTCCATCCATCTTGAGCGCGACACCTTGTTGGTGATGACTGATAACGGCTGGGTCGTACATATGTAGTATGTGGTCTGGCCTGGCCTGGCCTGGCCTGATGTTTCTTTTCTCAACGCCTGGCCGCGCGGGCTGCGGGTCACGACTCGCGACGCACGCAGGCACGCACCCGCGGCAAACCATCTGGGTGGCAAACCGTGAGGTAGGTACATGTATATGTACTTTATGTACTATGTAGGTACGTGTTTGAAGTAGAAGATTGAAGGGAATGGCGGTCATAAGTCGCAAGACAAAATCAGCTGGCGACATGGAAAGTCGATGCGAATCTGACCAGCACCAAGTACCTAGTGACCGCCGGCCATTGGCCATTGACTGTTGGCATTGGCAATTAGCAACTGCCAGCTGCCATGCCAACTGCCAAGAGCCGAGTGTTGTCGACGGGCCCCACACACAGGCAGGCAGCTGCCCCTGAGAAATGTGAACAAGTGTGTGTGACTGGAGGAATGAGGCACTGGGACATGCATGTCCACATCCATGCCCCCATCCCAGTCCTCATCCCTGTCCCCATCCATGTTCCATGCTTCCTCCACGCTCCATGTCTTCAGGGCTCGTGGACTGTAGACCGTGGACCGTGGACCGAAGACCGTGGACCGTGGTCCCGCTCAAGTCTCCATTCTTGCCCGGCGCCGCGCTGTGTCTGTTCATCTATTGCTAATCTTTTCTGCTTTCATCCATCTGTCAATTCTATTGACGCAGACTCTCCTCTTCTCCGTTCATTTGTACAACGTCTGCTGCCACTGCATGCTCATTGTGCCGTCACTGTGTGGGCATCTCTTCTGCAAGATTATCGAATCTCAAACACATAGCCGCTTTCCACTTCCACTTCCGCTTCCGCTTCCGCTTCCCGACTCCACGCCGAGCCTCGCTTTTTTCAACTTCGCATTTCGCTTTCCTCTAACCTGGCCGCTCCACGCAGTCGCCCGCTGTGCGCGTCCACGACAGGTGGCGGGGGTTTTTTCGCCTGCGCCGAGCCTCCAAGGAATCGGAGAACGAATGCCCGGGGTTTCCTCCGATCGAACTCAATAAAGCAGCTGTTCATCATCGCGCGGCTTCCCTTCTCACCTCGTCGACAATCGATTGAATCCCAAAGACACTTGCTTGTTGCTGCTGCATGAGCTATGTAAAATAGTTGGTTTTCAAAAAAAAAAAAAAATCCGCAGATCGGACTTGCGGAAATTCTTTTCTCTTTTCGTGTGCCCCCAATATACGATTTGACGATTCCAAACCCGAACACCACCCGTTGCAACGATAAAAAAAAGCCTTCGATTTCAAGACGTCTTCAGATCACTCCTGAGACAGACATTCTCTCTTCTCTGCGACTGCCTTGCACAAGATCGGAACCCAAGATCAGGCATCATGGCCGTTCAGCGATTGACCCAAGTAACCGGCGCAGACGCGCATCGTGCGCCGTCAATATCCAAATCGAGCTCACGTCCGACGAAGCAGAGACACATTTCGAGCAAGAGACGGATTCTTCCTAGGATAACTCTGCCTCTAGCCATACTGGCAGTTGCCGCGACTTTCAGCAGCTACGCAGTAGCGGAGACGGATGCGCTGGCATCAAATTGGGCAAGACCGGTGTTGATCGAAAAAGAATCATCTTTCTCTTCGGCCTTGGATGATGCTGAAACGGTGATAGCTAATGCTGACGGGTCTACACCTGCCGCAGATGAAGAAGTATCAGCGGAGTTGAAGATCAGGAGGATAGCCAGCGACGAGTCTCTTGTAACCTTTTACTCCGCTGGGAATGACAACAGCGACATGGAGCATGATAAAGCATCAGCAGCGTCACGGGTATTGTCAGAACGCGCAAGCGAGACGAATGATGGCGACTCCTCGCCTCTCCCGTCGCCATTTGATAATCTGGTGCCATCAGCTTTCCAAATTCCCGGGGGAAGCAATGCCTGTCCGAGGTTCATGTCAAACCTACTCTCCGACTCCACTTTCAGAAGCTGTTATCCGATTTCCATGCTCATGCAGGTAAGCTTTGCCCTTTTTTAAAAAAAAAATAATCAATCAAAAAAAAATCTTCTTCCGCTAGACTATATCATCATCATCCTCAGCTTAAAATATTGAATTAAGCCCACACCTCCGCTGCCATTTTATACACTCGCGTACCATGGCCTGCTGACACGCTCCTTTTCATAGACATCCAGAGGCTTTTTCAATGCACAAAAGCAACTTGTCAGCATTGTCAAAGTACTAGACGCAACGTGTGCCCCCGATGTTACCAAGTGCACGGAATTCATGAGTCAAGCAGCCCTCAACTTGACCTTGGACGCCAACTGCAAAACTGAATACGAGCAGAACCAGACGCAAGTGTTACTAGCCTACCGAGGCTTACGCGCCTACAGTGTCATGTATTCGGCCGCCTGTCTACAAGATCCCGTCTCCAACTCGTACTGTTTTGCCAATGCCGTCACCAACTTGTCGACCCCGTCAAATACGTACCTGTATTTTATGCCCTACGGGCTGTCCCTGCCCGGTGCTTCCAAGCCAACCTGCAACTGGTGTACTCAGACGACAATGGGCATCTACAACGCGGCTGCTGCGGACCGAGGACAACCCGTTGCCTCCAAGTACGAAGATGCTGCCCAACAAGTCAATACGCTTTGTGGACCGAATTTTGTCAATTCGAGCTTGCCGGCCGCGGAAAGTACAGCCTTATCAATCAAAGCCCCATCGGAGCTTGGTCTCATTTTCAGCACCTTTTTGACTTTGACTTTTGTCGCATGCTTCTTGTGATCGATTCACGAGATTTTTTTTCCTTCACTTTTTCCTCTAGAAAGAAAAGAAAAACGAGAGAGAGATGAGAAAGACAGAGAGACGCGACTCAAGTCGTAAGAAGCAACAACCATTATTTATTCACATACCCCCCTTTGTTTTTTTCATCATGTTTTTAACACTTCTTTTCTCGTTTGAACATACAAGAGTACTTGTTTGAGAAACGCAGAGTATTGGTACTGGAAGCACCATGACCGACAGATGACGTGGCACTGGTCATCATGAAGCGTTTTCTCGGCCTGGTGGGTATTTTCGGCACGTACGACATGTACTGCACATATCGCATATTTCCTGCTATTTAGAAACCTCTGGACACTCCAAGATTGATCATATGTGGGGGCAACACGTATTCACTTCTGGACTTTACATTTTTATTCACTCCTGGATTTACTTTTCTATTCACTCCTGGACTTTACATTCTTCTTCTTTTTTGGGAACTTCACTTTTATTCACTCCTAGATGTCATCATCTTTGGTCTCTTTCTCTTTCTCTTTCTTTATTTTATAAGCATAGAATGGTTGGTTTTGCCTATTCATCCTTGCCTCCTCTCGTCTTGTTCCCGTTCTATCCCCATGTCTCTCTTGTCTTAACAGTATGCATTATTTCGGCGACGGCGTTTGTACTAATCATTCGGGCTTCAGGTTATGCGTCTATGCTTTTCTTTTTCTCTTCTTTTTCTCTTCTTTTTCTCTTCTTTTTCTCTTCTTTTTCTCTTCTTTTTCTCTTCTTTTTCTCTTCTTTTTCTCTTCTCTTCTTCTCACCCCCTTTTTTCTCTTTTCTTTCCTGCTTCATCATTGTATACATTTCATTCAAAATGTACATATTTATTTATATTTTGGACAAAAAACAGCATTGTACAAAAGACAGATTTGGTGAGGAACACATCAATCATGGATGAGACCGGGCTATTGTGCCTTATTTGTACGTTGGTTGTCGTGCAGATGGCCGAATACTGTAGTTGCAAGGCACGGATCTATCTCATGCTGGTTGTGCTCTCGCACCACGCGGACATATAATCTACTTGACGAGCCTCTTTCCAAGTGAATGTAATGCATGTGGTTTTCAGTTCGCAAGGCTACAGTCATTACGCATACGCAACACAAGCTTAGCAATGTTGGCGCCCAGACTGCTCGGCCAATAGACAACCTCTCCGTGCCTTGTATCCCATAATGTTTGTTATCCGGTGCTTTCTCATCGCTACAGTCGGCAGCAAGGCCAGGCAAACGAATCAAACTAATCATGCGGAACGTGTAACCACCGTTAGTCCCTTTTGAACCATGCAGCTTACGTGCCTGCCTCGGCAACAAAACAACACCATTCTATTCCCATGAGTGGTACATGCATGCCCTGCATGTGCAACTCCAGCCCACGCCAACCCCGCTTCAAATCCGAAGCATTCCACGCGCAAATATTGCCGTGGCGCTGGCTTTCTTTGAGACAAGGATATTAAGGGTGGACGCTAGGTCTTGTGGTACGGGCGTGGCGGTTGGACACTGCGGGAGGGAGGGTGATGTCAAGAAGATGGGGGGTTATATTCTTGGGCGGGAGGATGGAGGGGGGGGGGATGAATCCTGAGGGGCTTTGAAGTTATGGAGTGCGCTGTATGTGCTTGTGCTTTCGCTTGTGCTTCCGCTTATGGTGTTTTCTGATCTGGTTGTTTGGAGGGGATGTGGTCTTTTTGGGGTTGGTGGTTCCTGTTTTTCCGGTCATGGTTTTTTTGTTCTCAAAGAAGATGGATTATATATTGCATTATGGTACTGTTGTTGAAAAGAATGAATATATTGGTTTTGCATGGATGAGAAGAGTCGTCTTTGAAAGACTGTGTTGTTATATCTTGATGATGATGATGATGATGATGATGATGCTGCGTGAGCTCGTCCGTTTTGTGTGATGAACACCTTAAACAGACAAGGGGATCTGGAAAACTAGTCTATTGTGTTGGGGGGAATAGGAATCAGTTGAGAGGTGTTATTGGTGTTATACGTGAACTGAACTGAACTGAACTGGAGAGGAGAGTTGATAGATGTGCAACACCCCAAAAATTCTTGCTTCGCTTCGCCCCTGTCGGCGGCTAGATATCGTCCTACGGAAACAAAGGCACAGAACCAGTATGTGCATTTCGCGGGACAAGCACAACAAAATACATCATCGTGTCTGCGCAGACAACAGCAAAGGGTCGGCCGGTCAGGACACGTGTTTTGCTGCGTGGGCATGCTTCTCCGAGGGCGACTCTCGTGGCGGCTGTGCTGCACATTCAGACTTGTCCCGACATGTTTATGCCCACGTAGACATGTTTCCCAGAGCCGCGAGGTGTTTACGCTGCGAAAACGTGTGACCGTGCGTTTCGATAGTCGTCGGAGCGGAGGTCGCGTATCTGAGAGACATGTATATGTGTAATTCACAGCCAAATATATGAATGTGCGAACGTGCAAGGCTGTTGGGAGACTGAAACACCATTCTGACAGGTTGAGATATTCTTCGCTTCGTGAATGATAGAGAGATGAGCCTTAGGGGGGCTTTGGCAGGTTATAATGACTGATTTGGGTTAGAACTTGGTGGTCATTCTTGGGAGCTGGTGGATTGTGAGGCAGCTACTGGCCTAGGTATATCATGGGATATATCGGGCGAAAAGTCAACTTATTGAGGTGTCATTAGCGATTGGCTCTGGCGTGATGGCCAACCTTGTTCTTGTGTCTTTGGCATCAAAACGTTCTTGTTCCGACTTTACGTTTGAACGCCGCCGACTTGGGGAATCAGGGTGTTGTGGATTGGTATTCGGTAGTCGACGTATGGGGATTCTTGCCTACGCCAGTCGATGAAGAGACGAATCATGTTCATCCTTCTCTCTCTCACACCCACACCCAAACATATATTCATGGTCATATGTATAGAAAGAAATAGATTTCACTCATGATCCGGTTGCTACAACACAGGGCATCAGCCACCAATATTAAGTCATGCGTGTAATGCGTGTACCATGCAGTACATAAAGCAAGGACCCAAGCATCACCCATCCGAGGAATCAAGCACCATCCGAGCACATAAGCCAGCAGCTCCTCAACCTCAGCAGGTGATCAACACTCTCAGAAAAGATACGACCAATGTCCATCCAATCTTCATTAGCCAAGCTGTCGATGCAACCATGACGTATCTGACACGAGTTTGAAAACCCTGGTAGTCTGCTGTGAGCATAGACGGCATGGCATGTATGAAATCGAGTGTCAATGTGTGTATTTATGCAGGTGGCTTAAACACACTGCTTTTTTTAAAATGAAAAATAAATAAAAAAATAAACATTAAATCAATAAAAAAGAAAATAAAAAGGAAGAGGAAGAGGAAGAAAAAAGGCCATTTGGAGCTAACGCGGACTTTGAACATATATGGACTTGATATTTATAGCCGCCGTAGCATCGAGTTTGATCCGTGCTCCTTTTTTACTATTTTCTTTGTTCGAAAATTTTCTTATTTTTTTGGAAACTCCGTAAATGGAAAAGCCTTGTCTTAGTTGTCCGTTGCTGCGTCTGCTCGGATCCGAACTAGGTTGCGAAAGACCTGCAGATGCGGGTGTTAAATTAACCGGACCCGACACCCTAGGGTGTCTTGTTAATAATGAAAGTGGAAAAAAGGGAAGACAACAAGAGAAAGAGATGAACGAAAAACAAAAACAAAAATTTCACTCGATCGAGAGTACCCCGGCGACTTCCTCATTTCGGTGTAAGAATGTAAAAAAAAAAAAGAAGTAGAAAAAGAAAGAAAAAGAAACACTAGCAGACAGCTGGTATTGACTCTTGTAGTCCCGTCGGAAATGAAAGAAAAAAGACGGCACAAAAAGGGAAAAGATATTAGGAAGCGGGGAAATGCGTCTTGTGAAAAATTGGATGGTCGTTCCCCGCGCAAGATTCTTCTGAAGCAGAGGCGATGGCCGTTCTGGGAATACACGTGTATGTACACACATACATACATATGTATGTATGCACAGGCTCACAGAACCCACCGGACGAATGAAACGGATTGTATTCAAAGAAGAAAGAGGGGAAGATGGCAGGTTTGCCGAATGCGCATTTGCTTTCGACCAAAGGTGGTGCGGCTATTGGACCTGCAACCACGCAGGACTCTCATTTGAGCTGGCCATGCATGCTCTGCGTCCAAGTCAGACATGGGCGCCCTTATGTATCTATGAGACGTAAGCTCCTGTGACCTTTGAGCAAGTATGAAAATGGAAATGATGGCCATGTCGGTAGATGAATTCTGATGCGGACGACAAATTACAGAAGCGGATCATGACGGCATTTTACGTACAGGAACAGGGGAGAAGGGGGAGGGGAGGCAAGGGCATGAGGCCGCGATCCCGTTGTCTGATAGACCGGGTTGCATGTCATATGGAATCTCGGGCCGGTCCATATACCATAGAAATTAATAATGCGTGCTTTAAGGTGCAGAATGTGCAATATCTTTTGTTTCTTGCACTGAGAACTGAGAATTCCACCTGCCCGGTCCGCGGGCATCGAGATGAACGGCGTGGTCCGCATGGTCCATGGTCCTTATCCTGGTATATGACCGGAATTGTCTGGCCCACCCAAGGTGCAGAAACAACAAGGAAGAAAGGGCTGCCTACCAGAATAATAAAACAACACATTGGCTGACAGTGAAGCGGGATGTGCGTTCCGCTTCTCCACCCATCGTTTGTCATTCAAATTTGTCCGAATTTGTCCGTATTTCCCGCTTGATAATTTTTTGTCCCTTTTTTTCGTCCTTGTTCTTTTCCTTCTTCTTTCCCTTTTGATTTTCTAAGAAAAGAAACATGAAATCAGCTGCGTCGAATTCTCGTCTGATCTCCTGCGAGTGTAGCCTCTTTCGACCTCGGACCTTTCCACGCCGCCGCGTAATATAAGCAAAGTCAACCCCCACGAATTATACGATGGAGGCGTAGATCCGAAATTGAACGAATCACCTTGCCCGGTCAATGTAATGTGCTCACTTGACTATGAGTCCGTGATACATACAGACCGCATCCTTAACGCAATGCCTTGCAGAGGAGGTGGCACCGGCACAGCCGTCTCAGTCTTTCCGCAAAGGTGGTGATGAGCTATGGACGGGATGTGTCCGAGAGACTTCCAGTCCGTCCCGTTGTATTGCGTTTGACAAGGCCAACTCGTTCGATGGCAAAGCCTCCATGCGGGAGCAGTCTAGCTCATGGCTCCATGACCTGGTTCATCTCCTTCTTGACCCAATCCATCTTGAGACAAAATCTCGCAGGCCCTGACAAGCCGTCTTGGCCGCACGTCTGATGTACATATGTACATGTGTATACATGTATCTGGCAGCATCCCCTCAACCGGGCTGTAGCAATAAGTGAGACGTCTCGGGAAAGTGGCCGAATTTTGATTAATGTGGACCGTTGAGTCTTTTCTGCAACGACTGCCCACCCGGCTGGCTCCTGCGGTAAGGGTTTGATTCTTGACTGTGATTGTGGTTGTAGCTGTAAGACGCACACCGAACCAGCAAGAAATGTGTCTGACGAAAGCCGTGTTTCTGCTTTCCGTCCATGCAGATACGGTATTCAGCAAAGGCTGACTTGGGAGTGAGGTGAAGTCGGTGGTGCGAAGGCCTCAGTCTAGGCCACGAGGTGCCGCTCGATGTGCCGCGGAAGTGGAGTTGAGAGTTTCGAGGCTCGAGCGATCGGAGGTTGACCTCTTTTTTCCTTTCTTTTTCCTTTTTTCCATTTCCCCCTAATCTTTCAATCAAGATGCAGTACAGATTGCAGGTAGTATTCGGGGCAGCGGAAGTAAGAAGTGATGACCGTGCTCCCACCGGCATACAGAACTACTACATACATACAAGCAAGCACGAGACGGAGAAGTCAATGGCAGAAGTGGAACGATGAATCACCAGGGGGTAGCTGCGTATCGTACGCCGAATGTACCAAAGTGTCCACGTTTTTTTGCGGTACTTGGTAGGATATAAACAAGTACCTTTCAAGTGCCTTCTTGACAGCTGGAGTCGGGGCTTGGCAGCTGGTCAGCAGCCGTCTAGTTCGATCGTCGGAGCAGATGTCGGTACTTGATCGATTCATGTCTGATGATGATTAATGCAGGTGCCATGCTGGAGCCACAAACAAGTTGGATTCTTGGAAGGCAACCGACATGCCAAGCCCAGCGTCAATCCCGTCAATCCGCTGGTCCATGCAATTGTTGATCCGGCCCAAAAGAGAAGTCCTGCAGCTCAACTTGTGCATAAGTACTCTTCCAGGTAAGTACCTAAGTACAGTATGCACTTAGGTTGGTACTTAGGTACTCGGCCATGCAAGCAGGCAACATGCAACGCGGCAGCACTTTCACTTTCCGACAAGACATTCGCTCGACATTAGAAAACAGATGCTTGGGCTTGGGTGCTGTTTTAACTTTTTTTGTGGGACAATGCCTGCTGCTGCTTCTTGCTTTGGACTAACGCAGTTCTAGTGGTTTAATGCGGCACGACGTGATACGACGCGACACAAATGCGACACAGTGCGATACCAATAGGTTGAAAAGCGTTCAAAGATGCGAGAGGATACCACTACAGTCAATAGTCGAGAATCCAGAAAGGCGGGAAAATCAGGAAACAAGCTCGGGACTGTGGGAGCCTAAAAGAAAGAAACAAAAAAGCAAAAAAAGAAAAGAAAAAGAAAAAGAAAACAGTCCATGCCATGTTCCATCCAGGTCACGTTGGAAAAGGCATCCAAGGTTGTAAAGCCCCGCTAGGTACACCGCCCTGAGCCCTTTCAGCGGGCTCGTTGAGTCGACTGCTTCTATTGTCGTCATCCACCACATCTGGTCGTCTTCTCTGACCTCGGAGCAACGGCCAAAGGGCAGTGCGGGCAAGCACGGGCAGCACCGCGCCACACAATGCAGACCCTTGGTTGCTCTCAAAGTCGGAGCCGTTAACGCCGAAAACTGCATTGGCCCCAGGTCACGCTCGAAGCAGCAGCAAGGTGCTTGAGTTGCTTGTTGCAGCTGAGACCAACGAGCATCGAGCAATTCGCGGAAATTGACTGATTTTGGACCATGACGAATCCGGCGAATCTGGTGAATCGTTGAACCATGATAACGTGGTACCAGCAGACGCAGCTTTGTCCCGTGTGCCAATCGCGGTGGCGTGTCGACATCTACGCAGGACGGCTCCAGGCCGTCGGGTTTACTACACACCTCCTGCGGACAGAAACAACCGGGGTATGGTGACCTTCCCGAAGACGACGGCGATGGTTGCTCACTCTCACTCTCCCCCCTCGCCCTTCTTCTTGCTCATCCATGCGGGAAATCAACAGATTGGACAATGGACATTGCAAAAACGCAGTGAATACACAGAATAGTTGTGTGCAACCAAGATGATGCCCAGTACCCAGCCGCTACCTCCCAGCCAGCAGCGAGTCCTCCCGCGCGAAGCTCTTTGTACGGAATGGATATGGGATCGATCAACGCCACAAACAACAATGTCATTGATATTGCTCGAAAAGCAGCCATCCATGATCTATGTCTGTCTCATAGTTGTGTCATTCTCCTGGCCATGTCCAAGACGAGAGTGATTGGTCGGTTTGATGCCCCAGCCCGGACAAGGTGGTGTTGGCGGCAATACCAGTCGACCAGGATACACCGCAATGCCGATGCTCTGCTGCGGCGCCCCAGCTGGGACGACGGGTTGACAGCCCACAACTGCGTCTGTCTGACCGTTGGTCGTTGTGGGTGCAAGGGCATCTGAGGGTGTGTCCAAGAATTGTGACTATAGTTAGATCTGGGCCTCGCATATGATACTCATCCCGCTCATCGCCTCGTTCGGTGGAGTTGGATGTTGTTCATCTGGAACATCAGGCCGGTCTTTTCTTCTGCTCTCGTGAGCTGTTCCATTTATTATATGTTTCTCGACTTGGCATACACAACTTCTTCCACTACTCTCTTCTCTTCATAGCTACCCGGGTAGCTGAACCGTTGACTCTACATCTTTAGAGACCTCTCTTCTGGTGCTACTTGAGTCCTTGTTGCTTCACCAAGTACACCAACAAGGTTGAGGCCAGAGCTGGAGCAGTATCACCGTCTATAGGCCATCAATACCTTCCACGTGCCCCTCACTGGAATCGAGATTGATTCAGTGTAGATGAGCGTTGTTGCGCCGAGGTATGCGACAAAATTCGCGATAAGGGCACGGCGATTCTGGAGCGTTAAAATTCGACAATGAGACTGACCTACTTTCAGCTTCAGGTTCTTCTGATATCCACAAGCTGGGTGACATAGAACCGTGTGCCACTGAAAGCTGTGTGTTTAGTTCTGGTACTGCCTTGCACCCATCCTTTTCTACCTTGTCAACCCACAGAACACTTATCTGGTACGCTTGAAGATGGCCATATCCTCCTTAAACATTACCATGAGCTAACTTCTAGGGGGTAAGGCTCCCATCATTCTCACAAAACATGCACAACATTTAGTCTCGTGCTAAGGTCAATTGCCCTGCTGCGAAATTTGAGTGACAGGACATAGCTTCGGGACGATTTTGTGTTGCTATAACATTGCTCGTCCGAGTCTTCCCCCCCAACACAAACATCTCTCTCTTTCCCGGAGCAGATGGTGTGGTTGATTTCTCTCCTCTGTCATCGAAGGCTCTATCATCGTGTGCAGCTCGTTGACCTCTACCCTGAATTGGCCCCGAGAATATTGCGCTTAATTTCCGCGCAAAACCAAGAGCTGACCAAACTTGTTCTCACCAAACTGGGGTTTATTTACTGTGGTCAGACTTTTGCAATTGAAACTCGGTAAACTCGCGAGCCATTCCATCCGCAGCAGACGCGAACACTTCGAGAGTGTGCAAAATCGATCTGTTACCGTTTTATAACATACCCGTTCACAGCCTTTCAACCAATCAATACAGCTCTGAAAACTTGGAAGAAAACTTTACAAAGAAAAGGAACTAAAAGATACTCACTTCGGCAAAAATGGCACATATCCCCAATCTATTAGGGCCTGATAGAGGGTGGGCACTGCAAGATATCAGGTTCAAACTCAACATGAGACAACAACCACAAGCCGCGAGAGCCTGTGGTTTCGGTGACAGGGACAGAAGAGTCATTGATCCGCCGCCAATTGTGCAGCTGTTCATCGAAAGCCAATCCATTACAAAGGATGAAGCTCGACTATACCTTCGCTACGAGAGCTACGTAATGAACTGCTCAATATGCGACGAGACGGGAACACGCGATGCCTCCTTCATGCCGGAGGAATACCAGCACCAAAGACGGCTGATGGGCTCCGTTATCGGAACTCCCTTTGTGGGACTAGATGACCAAGGAGAAGAAGGCTGTTTCTTCTGCTTCTCTGATCTGTCATGTCGAACTCCGGGGGCGTTTCGCCTCAAGTTCACCCTCATCATGATTGATCCCTCAAGAGCTGGCCAAGTTCGACATTTCCCCGTTCTCACCGAGCTTCTAACCAATGTTTTTCACGTCTACAGCGCCAAAGAATTTCCCGGTATGCTACCGAGTAGCTCTTTGGCGAAAAAGCTGAAGGAGCAAGGATGTATCATTTCCATCAAGAAGGGCAACGATAAGAGCAGGAATGGAAGGGGATCAGGTGATTTGTCGGATGATGATACTGGCCGACCAAGCTCTCGGAGTCAGCAAAAAAAGCCCAGTGCTCAGGAGTAGATCGTGACAAAGGCGCCGTGCCAACAGCTGCGAAGGCTACTGGGGCTGCTCACAGCACCCATGTTGTCTATTCATTGAGATATTAGAAACAAGACTCATCGGCGAATGAGAAAGTCTTGTCTACGAGCGGACAAGATTTGATGCTGTTCCTCAAAGCAGAGCAAATGAATGGCTTAGGCATGGCGTTGCTTGAGGACCACGTGGCAAAGGTTGTTATAAGGATTTAGACGTTTGGCGCGTATGAATTGAACATGGACCTATTTTTGCACGAAGTTCGAACTTTCTCAATTTTGTTCTCTGTTATCTTTTGTTTCAGAGACCTGGGGTGCCAGGAATCATTATACCCTTCTACTCATAAGGCTCTAGTGCACATAGTCACCTGAGGCTCCACGTGTCTGTTCTGCCTAGTTGTTCAGTCCAGTTGATCAATGGATCCTTTCGCGGAGTCTTTCTTTCCCTGGTTCTCTGTTAACATTTCACATCCGGTCAGAGCATGCCATTATGTACGTATGTACATTCTTACCTGGTATGTATCTATATCTGCCTATAGATATATATATACATATGTAGATGCTCGGGCCCGGATTCTGGTGATGACATGGCAGCCTATTATAGGTCTTGTGACAATATTACATTATATTAGCGATGTCACAAGACCTAATAATGCTTATAGTTGTTGACAATTGTCAATATTCTATCCCATAGCTATGATCAGATTCCGGCATCACGTGCGATGGCTTGTATGTATATGTATCAGTGGGTAGTCAGATATTTCAGCCATTCTTCAGTGAGAAAGCCCATCTAGACGTCGCGAACACATCTGTTTAGGTACTATATGTGCATATATCTATTTATGGTCTATGTGTATGCGTCTACGTATATGTGTGTCCATCAAGCAACGTATACGACCCCAGTCCCCTTGAAACACCCACGTCCACCATCAACACGTATCATCAACACTCGTTCTCAACTTTGTTGTAAATCAAGTATACGCCTCTATATCAATGGGGCATGATACACATGTATGCATATACATATGTACTTTTCTGTCGTAAACTGGCCCATGACCCGCCCTGACCGGCCTGTGTACCCAGAATCTTCCTTGTCTTTGTCTTGAATATTCCTACTTATGTACCTCCATAGCCTTCGTCTCGGCGCCCAGATAGCCAGCCAACATCCCCGGCGGGGGCATGAATAGTGACCAGCGCGGGCGTGGCGCTGGCGCAGGTCTGATGCAAATGCAAACCTGAAAGACGAGACGGCGCAACGGCAAACATCAATCCTTACTTTATCAATGACGACGGGCAGCAAGTGAGCGCATGTTATAGGTGCTGCTAAGGAAGGAGCTTCCCAAGGAAGCGTTTCATGATGTTTCGAGGACGAGGACGAGATGTGGAATTTGAGCAGGGAATGCGGATTTTTTTTTTCTTGCGTTGTTGTCCGTTTTTAATTCTGTTTTATATTTTTTTTTACTTTCGTGTGAATATAGAGATATCAACCTTCTTGTAAGCGTGCCGAGTCTGGGCCTGGGAGTAGGGGCTTGTAAAGTTGATCTGGAGGCGAAAGGGGCTAGCTAGGCATAGAATCAGAAGCTATGGCGGTCAGATGGGAAGAGAGAGTTTGCAATGGACTGATGTGCAGTTTAAGTGTAAGCTTCAAGTCGTTTTCCTTTTTCCTTTTTCTTTTCCTTTGCCTATTCTTTCCCTTTCAATAACTTGCTTATACTGTCTGGTGTGAACTTGTGATCCATTCCGAACCGATCAGTTCATCTTTCAGATTCTTGTACCGTGGCAGACGTGGAGAGTTGACGGTTTTACAATGACCCGTTATACAATTCACGTAATGGCCATTATTGGAGAGGGAGATGACGACTAGACTGTCCGTGATACACTTCACTGACTGACGAGTCCTGTCGGTGGGAGAATAATATTGTTTCTGTACGCGAGCGCTGCATTTTATGGAAAGAAAGGTTCAGTAAGCCGATCTAGAATGGCCATGACTTGTTTTTGTAATTGATACATTTTTCGCTTTACATTCGTGGACCGTATATCGTGTGTGACGATGAAATCGGTGCCTGACGATGGACAGAAACAAAGAACACCATCATTTCACAGATGCGCGTTTTGCCACCAATGGAGTGCGCAGAATTTACAAGGTACAGTCCATCGCGGCATTGCGCAACCAGGAGGCCAACCGTGTATCAGCTTTCTCAATATGCTGCTCCTGCAATGCCTCATGAAGGGGGGAGGGGGGTGAAAAGGAAAAGGAAAAGGATTGGACGGTCAGCCGACAGTGCATGTACCATTCATGTAGGCACTGCATGGGCTGATATGCGAAGAAAATGTCTGGTACGACATGACATTTGTCATGCTTCATAAGTCTTCTTCCCCATTTCTCCCCCTCCATTCCCTGCCGCGGATGATGCTGATGTAATAACACTGACATTTTCGTGTGCATGCCCCTTGTGACATGTCGATATGAAATGAAATAAAACAATCCCATTATTCCCCCTCGCCAATTTCTGTCCCGGTATTGAGTGCGCCCGTCAGTCATCAACAATGCGTTGGCAAACCCACCTTGAACAGGCCGAGGAGGGCTGAACAAAAAGTCGGTCCTGGTCCTTGTCGTCGAGCTTCGGGGTGCGCACAAACAGGATTATGTGAAGCAGAAGCCATGCGTTGGAAATGAAGAGTACTGGACGGAAGCCGCCACGAAATTGGATTGCATGGCAGGCTGGGCAGTTCTCCATCTTTGCATCATGAAGGGCGCACTGCCTGCCCATGGCTGAGTGCGCGATGGAGACGTCTCTTTTCTTTTTATGACTATGTCTGTGATTATTAATATTATTGATATTATCATCATCATTCGTCATTGTCATTGTATTTGTTGTAGTCTCTTGACTCGTCAGCGCAGAAATAAAAAAAATATACTCATAAAAGTAATAAGCATTGGGGTGAAAAGACTCTCGACCTGGTGGACTTATTGGGAAATGTCCCCGCAGACACGTTCCGACATGCGGCGTCTGTACGACAGAGTTTGAGATGGGATAGAAGGATGATTGGCTGGCCTTGGCCTCGTGCCGGAGTGTTGCTGCCGTGGGAGGCGCGTTCTGATCAAGACGCAAGAGGGGATTCGGGGATTGGGGATTCGGAGTGTTGGATCATTGGAGCGCGGCGGACCAACAAAGGAGTCAGGAGTCGAGCACGCAGGAGTCGAGCACGCAGGAGTCGGGACTAATCGGGTCGCGGCGTTTTAGCTCCTTCAATTAGCCTGATGTGTTTCATAATGGACATGGTGGACGGAAATGGCTGGGCAGAGGGCCAAGCGCAGGCGAGACCCAGGGGCGGCAAACTTGGTGTCTGTCATGTCCTCGCCAACAGACCAATCACCAAACCACCAATCAGCAATCGTGGACCAAGATTCTTCCGCATTCTTGCACCATCCATCCATCCATGGCTGCGCTGCCCTGACCCGTCCCGCCCCAGTCCATGGTCCCCGGATCTGGCTCGATAGCAGCCGTCTCGACTCGACTGGGTTCATCACATCTCGGACGTTTTTTTTAATTCTGGTTTTTACTTTTCTCGGAATCCATCCCGGGATGGGCTGGAAACAATTAGCGAGCAGCATGGGTCAGAAGAAGTGGACGTTGTGGCGCGGGGTGCGCTGTGCGCTTTGAGAATGACAATGGCACGATACCCCTTTTACAAGCCTAAAATGAAGATGCCCA
Source organism: Claviceps digitariae (assembly GCA_018360205.1). Lineage (NCBI taxonomy): Eukaryota > Fungi > Ascomycota > Sordariomycetes > Hypocreales > Clavicipitaceae > Claviceps > Claviceps digitariae. The sequence continues at coordinate 44,231 of SRPT01000142.1, forward strand.
GACGGATTTAGTACTAACTTATTACAACGCCACAGGAGATGTGTGTTGATAATCCGAATTCCACTCGTCCAGACGACCTTGGTTCCGTCGAGAGAGGGGAAACAGGCGCAGGCAATACTGGGTAACAGCAGCAGCAGCAGCAAGGTCTGTTTCAGTGGGCGCGCGGCTGCATTCCACGTGCATGTGCCATGGAGTCACAGACTCACAGGCAGACCATTCAGTGACCCCTGTTGAAAAAAAAAACAGAACTTGGTTTCAGACTTTCTCTATGGCTGTTCTATATGCTGTCATACTCACGGGTCCCGACTCCCAAGTAGGCCGGGCCAGCGCGCCTGGACGTTGGAACTTGGCAGGCAGACGCATCACGAAAATATGATGCGCGGCCGCGGCCGCCGGTGTACAGCATCAACATATGTATGTACATATGTACCATGTACTTTTATCCCGCGACATTCCACGCTTGGCGATAAAGGCCTGGATGCGTTGACCGCTGTCTGCTGACCGCTGTCTACTGTCCGCTGAGCTTATCGCCGTCCCGTGTCCGTGGTCCATCTGTGTCTGACTGACTCCTCCATCATATCGCCAGACTGAAGCACGCAGTCCAGTGGAGCTCCCCTATTGTACAGCAGACATGGATCCTTTGCGCGCTCTCCCTCACATCTGCGTGCAGTGTGCACTCTAGTGTCGTCTTAGACACCACAAATCGCGAGGCCTCGAAGCAGAATCTTTTCTCATTTTGAAAAAAAAAAAAAAAAAAGGCTCTCAGCTCCGCAATGCTGGCGCTAATCCTGGCCACCAACAATGGCCCTCGACTCCTGGCCCCAAATTGCCGCTCTGTTGGAGTGTTGGACGCTTCCGAACTGCCAGGTACAACAGGCCTGACAATGGGATCCCAGCGCTTTCAATGCACCTGCATGTGATGCAGTTGCATGCAGGTACGCATGGGGAGCACGAAACAACCCACACCAACCAACTCCTGACTGGTGTTTTGCAGACATGTCGAAAAGTCGCCGCGGACGATCAAGTATCAGGTTGGGTCTTGATGCAGGGGCAAGGCGCTCTGGCTGAGTGGTGGTTGCTCACAGACCACGCTCTCTCCCTTTGTTGGTTGGACTGAAGACGGCTCCGACGACCATCTGTCGTGTTCGGCCAGACCTCCGTTGTTCTTCTTCTTTATGACCACATCGTCCGGCTACGTTTTCTTTTTTTTTCCCTCCTTCATTTTCCTCTTCAAGTTTCTCTTGCACATTCTTTCGGCTTCGTACTTGGTAGCGGCTGCTAAGCACGTCCTCTCCTTGTTGATCAATCCAAACAGCCAGCCTGTTTGTTTCTTTCCTTTTATCCTCACGCTGCGAGCTCTGGTCGCTCGCGCAAACAGTCCTTTTCACATCGACATTTGGTGCTCTGGCAACACCACTTGATTTACTTTCTACCGACGTTTCTTTAACGTCAAAAGCAAAAGACCCTTCTTTCGAGACAAAGAAGGTGTACGAGTCACACAATCACCCAAATCTCTTTGTCGCAAAATCCACGCCGCCAACATGAAGGTGACTTGTACGACGGCCTTGCTGGCCATGGCCACTGCTGTTGCGGCCCTCAAAGACAACCCGGACAAACGATCATTTGCTGTTCTTCGATTCACTAACAAGCAGCTCACCAAGGGTCGAATGGATCCCATCGTCTCGCCAGGAAAAGTCTCGTCCCATGTTCACACTGTTATGGGCGGGAGTGGCTTTGGTCTTGGATCCACCGGCAAAGATTTAATGGCATCCAACTGCAGCACCGCTCTGGTCAAGGGTGATAACAGTAACTATTGGTTCCCATCCCTCTATTTCAAAGACCCCAAAACCGGCAAGCTCGAAGATGTAGAAATGTTTTATGCCAATGTCTACTACTTGTATGTTTCATTCTTTTTCCGCTTCTTTTTCATACATTTCATGCCTTAACTGGCTCATTCGGACCGCTGACTTGGGTCATTCTCAGCTTCGATGCCTCCAACGACGACATCAAAGCCTTCCCCGTTGGGCTCTCCATGGTAAGCGGTGATACCACCAAGCGAACTCCTCCCCAGGATGGTGCAAGCTCGAATCTCGACCCTTCCAAAGGGCCAGTGAACCCCATCAAGTGGACATGCCCTCGCACCAATCTTGACCAAGCTGCCTATCCTGCCGGCTCCGACGGAATGATGGCCGGCATGCCCGACCCTCACAACAAAGGTGAAGGTGTGGGTTTCCCTGATGTCAACTGCGATGGCTATGCATCTCCCCTACGAGGAGATATCCATTTCCCGTCTTGCTACAATCCTGCCGAGGGCTTGACAAACTTCAAGAAGAATATGGTTTTCCCAAGTGATAGTGGAAATGGCAGGCTGGATTGCCCCAAAGGCCACATTCACGTACCCCACCTTTTCCTCGAAGTCTACTGGAACACACCTCTTTTCAAGGACCGATGGACGCCAGGACAGGGAAATCAACCATTCGTTCTCGCCAACGGCGATGCTACTGGCTACAGCAACCATGCAGATTTCTTGGCTGCTTGGGACGAAGAGCTTCTCCAAGGCATTATCGACCACTGCGATAAAGGTTCGGCCGGCATGGACCAGTGTCCGGGGCTCAAGTATGGTTTGAACAAGGGCGATTGCACTATTGAATCTCCAGTTGATGAAACTATCAATGGTGTCCTCGACGTCTTGCCAGGAACGAACCCCATAACCGGCTGGAAGTACGGTAACGACGGATCCAACGGCGGTGACAAGAACCACGGTCAGCATCCCACCTCTGATTCAAACGGTAGAGGAGACAAGACTGCTCAGCCATCCAGCACGAAGCCTGTCAATGGTGGCGACAATTACGGAACTCAACCGCACATCTCCAAGCCTACCGTCCCCAGCACCAACACCAACATTCGAGAACCGGAACCTACTCCCACCTCGGATGCCATGGTCTTGCCTGCTAAACCCTCTTCCGACAGCACAACGACTCACACAGTTCGGCAGACAATGACCATTACGGCCGCCCGACCTGGGGCAACGACCCAGCCTGCCGTGAACAACTCGACCCATACTGTGGAAGGCTTCCAGTACGCCGGATGCTTCAAGGACACTAGCATCCGTGTTATGAACGGCAAGGTTCGTCCTAATCTGGGAAGAATCAGCAACAAAAACTGCGTGGCGTATTGCAAACGTGCTGGCTTCATTCTCGCTGGAACCGAGTATGGCGGCCAATGCTACTGTGGAAATGAGCTCCTTGGGTCCGAGAGAATTGACGATTCCAAGTGCAACATTGCCTGCGAGGGTGACAAAACATCCATTTGTGGCGGAAGCTGGGCTCTCAGTGTCTACAGCACGGACGGCCAGGCAAGCCTGAAAGGCGTCAAGCGTGGCAATGTTCACGAGCATGTTCGGCGCCACCGAGCCAAGCGTCATATGGGGTAAGCTCTGTCGGTCGAGCATGCTTGGTCCCTGCCTCGCGCATCATTGCAACAAAATGAGGTGGGCAAAGCCGTTTCGTGTTGTCGAGCCGGACTCATTGGATGAGGGGATGGATGTTGATGACTCGTTTATTTTCATTCTTGAACATATTGCTCACAAAACAAAGAACTTTGTGCCTTTTGCGGTCTTCTTTGTTGGACATTCTGGCATCTAGAAATGTACTTTTTTTCTTTTTCTTTTCTGGTTCGACAGATTTTGAATTATACTTTGTTGCATAACCAGTTGCGGCTGCGGCTTGATCGTGGTGGTCTTGACAGGTCGCCCTGTGTCTACTGCCCCTGAGGTTCATATACATACTTATATATAAATATATACACATATATTTAGTGCACCTATTGGCGTCAACGGAATTGGAAGAGTAGTGGCAAGTCTGTAGCTATTCTCTAGTTGGCTTCTCTTGTTCTTTTTGTTTTGTGTGTGCGCGCGCGCGCGCGTGTGTGTGTAATTGGCCTATGTGTGGAAGAAAATCAGGGAGGGTCCCGTAGAAACAATTTAACCTTTTTGTATTTTATGTTTAAATAAAAAAGTTTTAAAGTTGAACGCGAATTCTGTGGGAGCGGGTGTTTGACGCTGTAGACGCATCTTCATAGTCTGTACATTCAATGTATATAGCAGGATAATAATACTTTTTATATAAAGGGAAGTACTAATCTTATAAGAAGAAAAAAAACAGGAGTGTTTTTTAATTTAGCTATTAATTGGCTAAATTTGCGATACTTGCCTTCGTACGAAAACAATTGTCATATCACTGTACTTGTCTTGTTCATAAAATGCATAAATGTTAGTCATAGTCCGTGTAAAGCGTCAACATGTCTTTACTATGGTGACCATAGGGAGCTAGGAGGTGGAAGGGCTAGGCATGACTGTAAATATTGGTTGACGAATTAAGTGTTTATTTATATACAACTACTAACGGGTTCTTTTTTTTTTTTCTGTTTTTTTTTCTGCCTGTTTTTTTTATGGTGGTGGTGGTGGTGGTGGGGGGGGGGGGGGGGGGTCAAACAATGAAGAAAAGAAAATGCTAACTACCTACCAAGGTGCGTACTAGTAGGTAGGTAGTAGCTATGATTATAACGCATGTTATAATTGGTCACGAAGCATATGTACACTTACATACTACCAACGTGCACAGGTACCTCACAGACCCGGTTGAACCCCGGTCCACCAACCTCACTTCCCGCCAGAATCCTCATTGTACCGTTTTTCGTACCCACTTCCCACGGTGCACCCATTTTTTCATCCCCTTTTCTTCTTGCCCGCAACGCGAGCAGCACTGTACTTTTTATTAAAAAAAAAAAAAAAAAAAAAAAAAC